>VDFB02104678.1:35946-80433 GCA_007258455.2 Sequoia sempervirens | reverse complement strand
ACATTAGAAAAATGATGATTAAGTGGTTTTAGGATAGATATGGGATCAAGTGAATAGTGATGCTAGTGATTTTATTAATTAAATAATTAAATATTATTTAATAAATAAGGGGATGAAAATTGGATAAATAAGGATTTATTTAATCAATTATAGAGGAAATGGTCAATTAATTAGGTAATTGATGATGTGTCAATTTAGGTGTCTACATGATCAATCATTTTTTGCATGTACTTATCATACTTTGATTAGGGTTTGGTCATATATAATGGAAAGTCTCTTTAATCATACCTAGCCACCCTTGGATAATCCATCATTATGGTTATTCCTAGGTCATTTTCCTCGGTTGAATTAGATGCATATTTTTTTAATTTTATTTTGATGTGTTCTAATATTTTGTCACATGATCCTTTCTTTCTTGATACTCTCATGACATTTTATGCTATAGATGAGAATGTGTTATCCATGTGCATAAATTTTTATCATTTATTAGCTTCACTTCAATCATAGAATTAATTAGTGTTTAACCTTTCCTTTTAGACGCTTACTTCACTTTTCCATAAGTCTCATATTGAACTTATTCATCCTATGGCTTTTGATAGTGATGAACATATACCTAGCTAGGATTTATCATGTGTTAGTGATACATCTATTGTGATGGACATTAATCAGGTTACCCTTTTTTAAGCTATTTGTGGAATTGTTCTACCCTATTTTTCTTATATTTGATGATATCCCTATTTCCATGGATTCATGTGCTTGTAATGAATTTAATTTTTTTCACACATGATGATATGTTCCTTGATGATCGTCTTCCTAGATCTCATATTGACCCCATGGATATTCATGTCTTTCACATAGTGACACCTTACATGATTATAACAAATACCTTGATATTATTGTATTAGCTTCTCATGTAGCTTAGACTAGATACTTCATTGCATTCTCATACATTAATGATAACATTAGGGTTCTTAGTGAGGAATGATTACAGTGGTAATACACATTATTATTTACATTTAAAACCTTTCTTGATTATTAATTATGAGAATGTAGACGATGATATCTTATTGATTAGTAAGTTTATACTTGATCTAAATGGTAAAGCTTTACAATGGTTTGGTTCATATTATTTTATTTACAATTATTTTTTGAACATAGATCCTTCTTCACAGACTTTACTACAAGTGCATAATAGTCTTGCAAGCCTCTAACCTCCTTGAAAAAATTCTTCGCTAACAAAAACATTACCTTTCCCTTCTTCCTTGTTCTTCAAAGGAAGTAGCTCATGCCTATTACCACTATTCTTAATGGTGAAGGTGTTTGTGTGCCTATCATGTATTACATACCTAGCATGTTGTCATGAGCTTCTTAGTGATGTGTGTTATGCATCCATTGGGATCATGTTACACCATGCCTCGTCTACATATCCTCCAATGTAGAATGCATCTTAACACTACTCTATTACCATGAGTGGTTGTCCTTTCTATAACCAAGATACTCTATATGGAATGGGGTGTGCAATCATTGCCAATGTTTCCTCCATTTATGATCACCTCACACTTCCCACAAAACTTGCTCATTAATTTTGAAGTAGTTCTTCCTCAAGCATGGCTCCTTGTGCTTTGTTTGATGCCACTTATTTTTGTGCCATTGTTGTGTGCATAGTTATACATTCCACCTCCTTACTTTCTCTATTTCTCCTCTTACCATTATTGTGTGCTCTTTATCGTCTACAACATAACTTATCATCAACCTTAACACTAGTTAATAGAGCTCCTAAGTTATGAAATAAATTGTTGCAAATAAATGTCATTCAAGATAAAGATGTATAAACCATTATTCTCGAAATAAATAACACACTTTACATTGACAAACACTAAATACAAACAAATAATTGGTAATTAAAAACTAGTTTCGATTTTTTATTAAAATCTATTAAAAAAAACTTAAAACGCTATTATATTCTCATAAACCTACTTTTAAATATTATTTTAAATAAATAAAATATAAGTTGTACTCGTAACATCTAAAACAAGTTAGGAACTCGTGAAGCCTCTCAATGGGACAACGCATACAGCTAAGCAGACATGTGATGCAGCCAAAATAAGTAATTGCCACGTGACAGGCTTGTGAATAGATGTGGAGTCAGCTTCAGAGACCCATTGGAAGTAGTCTGAGGGTGGGGTCCCATGGGGTGGGCTTCCTCAAAAGTCTCAGCGGGTGCTGTAGAGATTTTTTAGGAATTTTTTAAAGCTAGGGGTCCCATGAACAAAATAGTACAATTCAGCTGAAAATGTTAAGCTCCATATTTTTAGGAAGTTGGTGATCCCATAAAGTGTTCTTGGGTGTCAGTGAAGTCAGGGTCCCTGTAAGAATAAACAGAAAAAACTACAGATACCTTCTATAATAAATTATGTTTTATTGGCTTCTTGTCCAATTGGAAGCCCTGTTGAAATACAAAGTGCCTTATGATCCATCAATGAAAAATAAAAGAATAGTTTTAGGTGTTGTATTAGTGGTTACAGCTGGAGGTACCGCTATTGGACTGTTGGTTACCACTGTTGGCCTGTTGGTTACTGAGGGAAATATTTGTGGCTAAAAATCCATGGCTGAGTTAGAGAGTTTACCAGCAAATGAATGGTGTAAACGACTACAGTCATACAAATCATGGAGATATCCATAGGAATAAGCAAGCCGGGAAGAAAAATAAACATCCTAGAACAACTGTTTTTGTGAATGGATGTAAATGCACAACATTTCCCCCAAATTTCATTATGGCGGGAATCTGAAACTTGAGTTTGATAGCTGACAATTGCAGAGAAATTTACTAAACTGTAGGAACGAGCTCCAACCCCATCCCATTTCCACCCCTCAAGTTTGCAGCCCTAAAACATAGGAGCAGCTATTTTTCAGGGGCAGATTCCATTTAATCTTGTAGCAATGTTTTTTTGAATCCATGGGACCTCCTGTTCCTTCATTATAGACCCTGCAGCCCCCCCATGGGACCCCACCCTGAGATAAACTTACCAGAGAGTTGTATAGTTTTCTTGTTTGTTTTTGTTTTCTCTGTCATCTTTAGCAGAAAAGGGAAAATATGTGGCACTAAATACAGTTTCCAATTGAAGGCTTGGCTAATAAAAAATATAGCTAGCTTGGTATTGAAGGCAAGTAAGAGAGAGCTACCCTCTCAGTCATTAATGGTGAACACCAAAAGGGAAAAGAGAACAACTTTCATTCAATGGAGGGGCTTTGATGTACAAGAAAATAGATTTTATGGGCAGAGAAAAAATGATTTTTAATTTTTTGGGTCCTGCCACACAGACTGTCCTGCACCATAACAAGATTTATAAGTACATGTGAAGTAGAGTTTTTCCTAATTTATGGTGCACTCTAACTTGAGAAAGAAGAAAGAAGGGAAACATTCAGTGTGTTTTCTGTAGGAATATGTCATGTTAGACCCACTAGATTAAGGGTTTTTACATTTTTAGGGTCATGAAACTTTCTTCTAGGGGTTTGTATGAGTCTTAGAGAGAGGAGGTGTCTTAGTTTATGGGTATTCTGGGAATCGGTCAAATCTATTAAAGTAAAGTGTTCATTATGCTTTCTCTTTAATTTTAGTGCACAGGGAATCATTAGAGTTGATCCTTTTGATCCTTTTGTTGTTATTGTCTTCTTTTTTGTCTTGCACAATTTTTAATTCATTCAAATTGTTTGTTTATTAATGAAATTTCATCTTTGAAATGGTTGCTAGGTAGTGTAGCAATCATTTTCTTTGATGATTTGAGATTTCAACAAAATTCAAGAAACTTATTTATAGATTTAGATTTTTATTTTTAACATTTTCGTTTATATCATTTTTTTTTATATTGTATAGTTAACATTTTTTAATTATGTTGATAGGTGTTGGAGGTATTTTCTATAGTATGTTAAATTGTGATATTGCTATCAAAATTCAATTGTGTAGTTTTACGAGTCAAATTCATTGACCCATGTTTCATGAGTAGTGGTTCACAAGAACCCATCTCTTAAAGGTGTTTCTCTTTTAGAGCCTTTGACCTTCTATACAATGTTGGAAGAAAATTAGTGACTTGTCATCTTTTGTACAGTATTGAAAGGAAATTGTTGTTGTTTCATAGATAAAGGATGACTATTGAAACAAATCTAGGTTGCTAATGTCAATAGTAAAATCAATTTGGTAAGATTAGATTTTTGGAAAATTGAAAATTAAGTATGTATTTCTTTTCTCTTACAAGGTTTTGTGTTGACATGGTCTTTCTTAAGTTTGTAGTGTAATGTACATTTTGTTCCACAAACATTATGGTTTTGATGACATGGTGCTTAGCATCTTCTCTTGAATAAAAGATTGTGGTTAATATGCATTACTAGGTTATTGCCTTGTGACATATGCCTTATATGTTCTCTTGATTGGTTTGTTATTCACTAGTTGTTATTTTTAAAAATTTGATGACATGCATGTTTCCTTGTACTCTCCAAATACCCAATGGACAATAACTAAATGATGGTGTTATTAGCAAACTTCTTGCAAGCACCTATGGGCAACCCATTCTCCATGGTTCTCACTTAAAATATCGACTTCAACTTTTCTATAGGGTACACATGCATGATGCTCTCTTGCCCTTCAAGTTTAATGAGAACCATGGAGAAGTAATTAGTGGTGAAGTTTTGGAGGGGTCCATTGTGTAGTTAATTACCTGCATACTTGTTAGGTGTTCCAAAAAATGAAACAAATACTACTTGTGTGTGCCTTAGATTTTTATGGCCTCTTTCTTCTTGCTAGGCAAATCTTTTTGAATGTTTATTGTTCTATGCTCATTTGTAGGTCAATTGTTATTAAATTTTTGAAAGTGTTATATGCGAAAGCCTCTATTATTGGTGTTCGTGTTCCCTTTGCTTGTGTTCCTTCCATTCATTGTTTGGGAATAACTAAATTATAGGTGGAAACCAACACAACATGAAAAGCCATTTTGAAGAAAGAGACCCATGAAAGATCTCTTGGGTTGGGTATAGCTGATGGGAAAAATGGGGCAAATGTGAAAATGGGCAAGGACTTAGATGGATTATGTAATTCTTTATATTTTGACGCAACACACCCTTCAATTACTAGTTATGTTTATTGATCTCTTAGTAAACAAGTGCTTGGATTTATATTTTTTTGTTTCATTCAAAGTTATTTAGTTTGATGGAAAATAGTAGAGGCTTTGAATTTTTTAATAGGTCAATTGACCATAGGGGAGGGAGAGAATAATAAAGAAGGTAATTTTTTTTTAAAGATATAAAAGCAATTCACTTAGTCCCATAGATTTTGTTTTGACTCTAATTAAGTCTAGGAATGTGAACAAAATGGAAAATTGCTCCATTTCATTACATAATTTTAATATGATAGTAAGATAATGAATAATAATAAGAAATGGACTAGCCTCTACATGCCACTTATTAACATGCTCTAATCACTTATGTAGTTTAGTTATGAGATGATCTGTTTAAGTAACATTGTTTGGAGAGAAAATGTAAAGATCATTTATGCGATAGAAGCATGGTCATTTAACAAATAAATGGAGAGTGGATGAATTTCACCCATGTTGCTACTATTTTAGATAGACTACTTAAGTGAACATGAATATACACATTTTTAAAGGGAGAATGTAAACATCACAAATGTGATCACCATATAAAATTGGAACATTGACCACAGATTAATTTTGCACCCTCACCCTTACCATATAACACATTTAATGAATACAAATATATTCATTGTTCTTAGGGAGAAAATACATTTCATAAGTGCATTTACATATATATTTTTTTATGAAAAATGTATCTGCATGGATAGACCATCATGTATAAACTACTTTAGTGAACAAGAATATACACATTGCTCAAAAGAACATATCATGTTGAATAGGAACATACATTTAACAAATAGAACAATGGACAAATTGTGTTATCACTTTTATCATAACCTAAATATGGCTCTAGGAAAATTCATCACCAACGATTCACCACCAGCAATTCACCCCCAACAATTAACTGCAAGCAATTCATCGCCATGACATATTCATCATGTATACAATTCACCTTTAGCAATTCATCACCACGCATACATTTTTCAATATTGAAGTGGCCAAGAGCACCCAAAATAGAAAAAAAAATACAGAGATTTTGTTGAATGCATAAAAAAGATATACAAAGTGAAAGTACCACGATGATGAATTATTGGGGGTGAATTACTACTGGTGAATTGTTGGCCGTGAATTTACCTGAAGCCCCTAAATATTATAGTGAACTAGAATATATACATTGTTCCCAAGAAAAATGTGAACAATACTAATACATCCATCACCATTAAATCCTACTTTAACATTTTGTTTTATCATATATTTTTATTATTAAGGAAATTCTTCAATATCTTGTTTTACCGTATTTTTATTGTTAAGGAAATTCTTCTCCTCTATAGGAGCCTTATTGTGAACTTCATTGGTGGTGAACTCTTATTAAAGAAATGTGGTTTTTTTTACATTATATTTTATTTTTTACGATTTTTTTGTCTTGCTGCATCATGGACTTTATTGCTGCAATATAGAAAACTATCCGTTTTATTTGAATATTAAAACCTTTCATTAATCAAGAGGAAGTAAATAGAGGCGCCATTTCTGGCCTTTGTCAGGTTTCCAATTAAACGACAGGAAAACAAAAAGTGAAATAAAAAACGAACTGGGCATCATCAATTGAATGTCTGGGTGCTTCTTTCATGCTCAATGCTCATATGAACGTTGTGCAAATACTTACAGATTCTTAAATGATTTGAGTGAATCATGCCATATTTATTTCTTGACAGAGTACAGGAAATATTTATTGGTTTAATGTTGTCCCTAATGAATATCAAAAGTGTCTTCATCAACGAGATACTCATCTAAGCCTTAAATGTGTTCTGATTCCTGCGTAATTAATGCCCATTTTGTCATTTTCATGAAATAAACAGTGGCCACTTTGATGGCCCAATAAAAGTTCAGCATCACCACATTCACAGGAGAAATTAATTTCTATCAAATTGATCAAACCCTTATATGAATTTCTGTCTAAAATCTTTCAAATTACACTAATATTTCAGCTATAATCTTCCATATTACACTGGTATTTCAGCTATAATCTTCCAAGATCTATAAAACCCAAATATGCAAGGTCTTTCAAGGCCTCAATTGAGGTTTTTTTTTTAAAAAAAAATTGAGTAAAAGAATACTAAAGATATATTATAAAACAAATAATTCAATACTTATATAAGATAAATTATTGATTTTTTTCATCTAGCTTTAAAATGCTTTATCATTTCTTCCTATATGTCATTCAAGTTCTAACAATCAAATTTAGAATGTAATGCAAACAATAAACAATGAACATATTGAACAATTAATTTTAACATTTAAAATACATGACTTGCAATAAATAATTAAAATATCAATCACTCTGCATATATAGTGGTGGTAAGAAGAATTTAATCGATAACATGTATTCACCTTGTTGGGTCTTGAAACCACTATTCCACAATCCTAGAACATGATCTTACTTTCAAGGGTAGGGGGTTTCTTCAATAAGGTAATGTAGGTGTTTATCAATAGATTGAAGATGGTTAAAGTTTAATTAGTGAGAGTGGGTAGTCTCTCTTGCACTTTGAGCTCAATTAGGCCCAAGAGGGTATTCCTTGAGGCATCCTTAATAGGTTTTTAAATTAATTCATTTAGGGGTGATCCCACAATAGTGGTTTACAATTTTTGGCCAAACTGGACACTTAAATTATTATTTTTAACTAAATCTTCACATTCAGGCACCTATAGCAGCTAAACCGTGAGGAATTTGAAGATGATGCAAACTAGAGTCTGGTCACATTTTATCTGTAGATTCTAAAAATATTTTTTTCAAAATTTTTGGAATCAGATTGCACTTCTTTTTCCATCTCCCACGAAAATTGGTTTTTTTCATAAAACAACATTTTAAAAAAGTGACGCACATCGTATAATGCATAACTTTTTTTCAATAAAGGATAAAATTCTAATTCTTTCAAATTTAGATTTTTAACTCTGATATCTAGTGCTTCCAGTTGGTTAGATAGCTTTTTATTGAATATTTTTTCTTTAATCAAGTTTCGAAGTCAAACCAATTACAATTCAGACATAGCACGACCATATAACGCGTAACTTTTTTTCTATATATCGATTTTTTTAATTTTTTTTTGTGTTGGATCAAGGACTTCAATATCTGGTGCACTCATATTTTTCAATTTTTTTTTTTGATAATCTGTTATTTTTCCACATGTGCAGAACAAAGACCTTCATTTTCGATGAAAAACTTATGTTTAATAAAACTAAAAAAATAAATACATAATAAAATTAAAACATATTAAAATTATATTCGTTGGATAGCTCGTTCCGAGGACTACCTGATTCTAGTTGGGTTTTTGAAGACTCCTCCATTTTCATCCTCAACCCAAGCTTCGAAGCATAAAAAAATAGGTTTTTTTGTGAACAATTTCAAAAATCAAGGAAAAGGCGGGTTCGCTAGAACTAGGGGGGTTCTAGCAAACCCCCTTCAATATGCATTTTTCTTTTATTTTTTGGGCAGGAAATGTGGGCCAGTAATTAACAGATTCGCTCAAACACTAGTTCGGTCGAACCCCTTTTTGGTTCGGTCGAACTTGTAGGTTCATTTGAACCCCTAAAACCAATTTTTTTGCCATGGGGTCATTTTTTCTCAATTTTCCTTCCTCCATCAAATTGTAAACCACTATTGTGGCTTCACCCTTAGGATGGCATGATTCTCTATTCATTTAGCTATTTGGAGGGAAAATGAAAAGGTGGAGCCATTAGAGTCTAGTTGGTATAGTAGGATTTATTCAATCAATTGTAGAGGAAATAGTGGGTGATGTCCTAATTATAGCTAAAATACCAATGAGTCAATTTTAGATGTTTAAAACTTGAATAACATGAGTAAGCATCAATAAAATAGTCATGGTCATTTGATTCAATGTAGTTCCTACTAGATGGAGTGTACGAAGCATGTGAAGGAATGCCCATAGGATAATCATATGTATCCATATCAATCAACCATGATTGATCATATACCACCATATAGGGAAAAAATTTGAGGTTTTACAAATTGATATATTTATTTACCAAGAAAGAAACTTTGCCTCAAAAAGTAGGAATAAAAGAAAAGCATGTGCACCTTCACAACAAACTACTGTAGTTTTGAGATGTAGTCTTGAAACACCAACAATAGATAAAATACAACAACAATAAACTTGTTCTATTTGGAGAGTAGAGTCATCACTTCTTTCAAAAGAGGAAATCCTTGAATCACACTTGACCTCTGAGGTAATGAAATAATTATGGGTTCATCTCACAAGTAGAGTCCTCAATTTTATTTCAACTAATTAACACTTTCAAATTTGGTATCCTATCAACTTATCCAAGCTTAAAGTTCTAAAAATTTTGAACAATAAGTCCATCTTGAACCATGCTCGAGGTTTAGCAGGTTTAAAAACCTTTCAACCCCTTGACATCGTATTTTCTACATCTTTGTCAATGTTTTCATCCTCCTTTAAACTACATTGGTAAATCAGAGAGTTTATGGACTTTTAACCTTGTCATCACTACTTTTCTTTGCCTTTTGGTCAAAGCTTTTAATAACTTTTGAACCACATTAGCCTCTCAATGAGTTCAAGAACTTTTGAACTTGTCAACAATTACTTCATCATATTCTTTCTTTTGCTTGTCAACACTTTGGGAAACATACAAACCTTGTCAAAGCTTTGAAGGTTTGAGAAACCACAAAATTGCCAACAAAGACTTCTTTGGCTATTTTTAATAAGGTTTATGAACTTATCAAGTCACTAACAAAGGATTTGTTGATGGTTTCAAGGTTCATGAAACCTTAAAAAATGTTGAGAAGTTCTATAAAGGTATAAAGGAATAGACAAAAATTGAGATTCCATAACTTGGGTGAATAATTGGAATATAGGTGGAAACCAACACAACACGAAAAGCCATTTTGAATAAAGAGACCCATCGAAGATCTCTCAAGCTAGGTATAACTGATGGGAAAAATAGGGCAAGTGTGAAAATGACAAGGACCTAGATGGATTTTGTAATTGTTTATATTTTGTCCCAACACATCCTTCAATTACTAGTTATGTTTATTGATCTCTTAGTAAATAAGTACTTGGATTTATATTTGTTTGTTTTATGCAAGTTATTTAATTTGATGGGAAATGGTAGAGGCTTTAAATTTTTTTAATAGGTCAATTGACCATAGGGGAGAACAATAGAGAAGGTTTTTTTTTTTAAGATATAAAAGCAATTCACCTACTCCCATAAATTTTGTTTTGACTTTAATTAAGTCTAGGAATGTGAACAAAATGGGAAATTGCTCCATTTCATTACATAACTTTAATATGATAATAAGATAATGAATAAATAATAAGAAAGGGACTAGCCTCTAGATGTCACTTGTTAACATGCTCTAATCATTTAAGTAGTTTAGTTATGAAATGATCAATATCTTGTGATTTAATCACTTTTGTTTAACATTGTTCAGATAGAAAATGTAAACATCACTTATGTGATAGAAGCATGTACATTTAACAAATAAATGGAGAGTGGATGAATTTCACCCATGTTGCTACTATTTTAGATAGACTACTTTAATGAACATGAACATACACATTTTTAAAGGGAGAATGTAAACATCACAAATATAATCATCATATAGAATTGGAACATTGGCACTTTAACAAATGAGAGGAAAATAGATTAATTTTGCACCCTCACCCTTACCATATAACAAATTTAATGAATACAAATATATTCATTGTTCTCAAGAAGAAAATACATTTCATTAATGCATTTACATAGATATTTTTTTGGGAAAAATGCATCTACATGGATATTTAACATATGAGAAAGGAATGGGTGAATTGCCTCATTAATACTATAATGGATAGATTACTTTAGCGAACAATAATATACACATTGCTCAAAAGAACATGTCATGTTGAATAGAAACATACATTTAACAAATCTTTTACGGCCTTCTTTCGATATGACTCTTCGCTCCCACAAGAAAAGTGCTAATTGTAACTCTTGATGGTTCTTGTTTGGGTGCTGGTCTTTTGGTGGCTGCAGGCTGTCCTTTCTGCAGCCTGGCTTTTCTTGTTGTAAAGGGTTACGGATCCCTTCAAAATCTGTTTTTCCTATTTTCAAAAACATACATTTAACAAATAGAATATTGGATGAATTGTGTTATCACTTTTATCAGAACCTAAATATTAAAGTAAACTAGAATAAGTACATTATTCCCAAGGAAAATGTGAACAATACTAATGCATCCATCACACTTAATCTACCTTACTTTAAAATTTTGTTTTATCATATTTTTTATTGTTAAGGAAATTCTTCTTCTCTATAGAAGTCTGATTGGGAACTTTATTGGTGTACTACTCTTATTAAAGAAATATGTTTTGTTTTTTTCATTATATTTTATATTTTATATTTTTTTGTCTTGCTGCATCATGGACTTTATTGCTGCAATATAGGTAGAAAACTATCCGTTTCATGTAGCAATAAAACATTTGAAATATTAAAACCTTTCTTTAATCAAGAGGAAGTAAATAGAGGCGCCATTTCCGGCCTTTGTCAGGTTTCCAATTAAACGACAGCAAAATAAAACGTGAAATAAAAAACCACCTAGGCATCATCAATTGAATGCCTGGGGGCTTCTTTCATGCTCATATGAACGTTGTGCAAATACTCAGCAAATTCTTAAATGACTCGAGTGAATCATGCCATATTTATTTCTTGACAGAGTACAGGAAATATTTTTTGGTTTAATGCTGTCCTAATGAATACAGAAAGTGTCTTCATCAACGAGATACTCATCTAAGCATTGAATCTCTTCTGATTCCTGCGTAATTAATGCCCATTTTGTCATTTTCATGAAATAAACAGTGCGTAACCAGTGGCCAATAAAAGTTCAGCATCACCACATTCACAGGAGAAATTAATTTCTATCAAATTGATCAAACCCTTATATGAATCTGTCTATAATCTTCCATATTACACTAATATTTCAGATATAATCTTCCAAGATCTATGAATCCCAAATGTACAAGGTCTTTCAAGGCCTCAAAATTGAAGAGGTTCATGACAAACAAATTGAGTAAAAGAAAATATTATTACAGAACAAATAACTCAGTACTCATAAGATCCAATCTGGTTAATGATGAACTCCAATTGTTGGGCTGTATTTATTTCTACTCTTACACCAATTTTTATTGCTGACATACATTCCAGCCCCTAAATTTCTTCACATTAGCAGAAACTTCATTTTGCTTTGGTTCCAGATCACCAGATCTTATATAAAAAGAATGAAAGAATAAGAAGCATATTTATCTATACAACCTGACTAATTAAGTACCTGAAAACTTAAAAAAGAGATATAGCTCCGATTGGACAAACAAGATATGTTGCTTCTACCTGAGGCCGCCCAGACTGCAAAAACATTCTTTCCTAGAGCAAACCTGCACGAACTATCTTTGTATAGTTACAAGAATAAATCCAATATTTCCTTGAAAAACTGGTGTAAAATTGAATCTGTCCTAGCCCATTAAGTTGCATTGATATGTGGGCCTTGTTTTCTGTTTCCCAACTTTGAAGGGACATGGAGGATGAATGGGAGGAACCATGCAGTTGTACTGAATACAGAGAGAGCTGGTAAGGGGGATCATTGTGGATGGCTTGAGAGTAATCTGTGTAAGATAGTTGTGCTGAATATATAGCACTTGGATATTAGCAGATAGAAGCCTGTCAATGAATTCAGAAGGAACTGCCCCTGTAAAGTGGTTGTTGTTAAGGTATAGATTATTAACGTAAGCAAGAGAGGAGGGTATAGGACCAGTGAGAAAATTAAAACTGAGATCCACATTTGGGATCGTGACCTGTCCTTGTGGATTAACAGAACCAGAAAAGGAGTTCCTCTGCAAGAACAATGATGTCATTTTGAAACTAAACAATGCACCTGGAATGCTCCCACTGAACTGATTGAAACTAAGGTCAAGATAACTCAGCTGTTGTAGGCCTGCAAATTCATCAATACCCCCAGTGAGCAGGTTACTGGCAAGAGAAACGTACTGCACAGAATTAGGCAAAGAAGGCAGTGTCCCGGAAAGTTTATTGTGCTTAAGATCCAGCCTTCTCAAACTAGATATGAAAGTGGGTATTGGTCCTCTAAGCTTATTGTGGCTAAGAATGAGATTTGACAAAGTGGGTAACTGTCCAATCCCCTGAGGAATAGAACCCACAAGCTGATTGAAGCTCAAATCCAGTGTCTGCAACTCTGTCAATGAGCCCAATCACGGAGGAATCCTGCCAGACAGAAAGTTCGACTTTCTGATACCCATAAACTGCAGCTCCTTCAACTGCCCCATTGTCTCTGGAATAGACCCGGTTACCTGACCAGGCACCAATGTGAGCAGCTTCTTCGCTAACAACACCACCACCTTTCCCTTCTATTTTCCTTCTTCCTTGTTCTTCAAAGGAAGTAGCTCATGATTATTACCACTATTCCTAATGGTGAAGGTGTTTGTGTGCCCATCATGTATTGCATACCTAGCATGTTGCCATGATCTTCTTAGTGACACATGTTATCCATTGGGATAATGTTACACCATACTTCATCTACATATCCTTCAATGTAGAATGCATCTTGAGACTACTCTATCACCATGAGTGGTTGTCCCTTCTATAACCAAGATATTCTATATGGAATGGGGTGTACAACCAGTGCCAAAGTTTTTTTTATTGATGATCATCTCACACTTCCTACACAACTTGCACTTAATTTTGAAGAGGTTCTTCCTCAAGCATGGCTCCTTGTCTTGAATCGAGGTTTTCAACATAATTTTGAATTTTGAAGAGGTTCTTCCTCAAGCATGGCTCCTTGTTTGCGATCGAGGTTTCTAATATAATCTTGAGTATCATCAATTTATCCTTAGCCTTTGCGTTTTTTATTTTGATTATTGACATGCCTCCATGAGCTTATGTGTTGTGCTTCTCTATACAACCTTTCTCTCACACGATTTTTGTACCCTCAATCAATCAATGACTTGCTTTTTTTAAACCTATAGAAAGCTCCACTAATGACTTTATTGCAGCCTTACCTTCCTTTTATCTCCACCTCTATTAGATATTTGCTCACATTTTGTGCTTTGTTTGATGCCACCTTTTTTGTGACATTCTTGTGTGCATAGTTGTGCATTTGACCTTCTTGCTTTCTCTTTTTCTCCTCTTACCATTGTGTGTGCTTTATTGTCTACAACATAACTTATCGTCAATCTTAAGCACTAGTTAATAGAGTTCCTTTATGAAATAAATTGTTATAAATAAATGTCATTCAAGATAGAGATGTCTAAACCATTCTTCTTGAAATAAATAACTCTCTTTTCATTGATCAACCTTGATAATTTACACTAAACACAAACAAATAATTGATAATAAAAAGACTAATCTCAATCTTTTACATAAAAAACTATTAAAAAACCTTAAAACAATATTATATTCTCATAAACCTACTTTATAAATATTATTTTACATAAATAAAATATAAGATGTACTCTTAACATCCAAAACAATTATTTTCTAAAAAGTGCACCCATATACAGGTGCCCCAAATTAGGAACTCGTGAAGCCTCTCAACGGGACAACGCATACAGCTAAGCACACGTGACAGGCTTGTGAATAGATGTGGAGTGAGGTTCGGAGACCCGTTGGAAGTAGTGACAGATAAAATTACCAGAGTTGTGCAGTTTTCATATTTAGTAGAAAAGGACAAATATGTGGCACTAAATACAGTTTCCAATTGAAGGCCTGGCTAATAAAAAATATAGCTAGCTTGGTATTGAAGGCAAGTAAGCGACAGCTACCCTCTCAGTCATTAATGGTGAACACTAGATGGGAAAAGAAAACAGCTGTCATTCAATGAAGGGCTCTGATGCACAACAAAACTAAGATTTTGTGGGCAGAGAAAAAATGATTTTTTATTTTTTTGGGTCCTGGCACACAGACTGTCCTGCACCATAACAGGATTTATAAGTACACAAAATAGAGTTTTGCCTAACGTATGATGCACTCTAACTAGAGAAAGAAGAAAAGAGGGAAACATTCAGTGTGTTTTGTATAGGAAGATGTCAATGTTAGACCCACTGGATTAAGGGTTTTCTACATTTCTATGGTCATGGAACTTTTTTCTGGGGGTTTGTAGTTTATGGGTATTCACAAAAACCTTTTATTGGGCAGGCTTCCTCCATGCTTGGGCACGTTGACAAAGTTTCAGACATTGATATTGAGCTTCAGTCAGCTTCTGGGAATTGGATAGTTAGTCACTTGGTCAAATCTGTTAAAGTAAAATGTTCATTATGCTTTCTCTTTAATTTTAGTGCTCAGGGAATCATTAGAGTTGATCCTTTTCATACTTTTGTTGTTATTGCATTCTTTCTTGTCTTGCACAATTTTTGAACTCATCCAAATTGTTTATTAATGATCTTGAAATGGTTGTTAGTGTAGCAATAATTCTCTTTGATGATTTCAGATTTCAACAAAATTTCAATTAACTTACCTTCATATTTAAATTTTTACTTTCAACATTTTTTTTTCATTATATAACTAACATTTTTTAATTATGTTGATAGTGTTTTCTTTTCAAAGCCTTTGATCTTTTATACAGTATTAGAAGGAAATTGGTTACTCGTGATCTTTTGTACACTATTCGAAGGAAATTGGCAGCCTGTGTTGTTGCATACGTAAAGGATGACCATTGAAACAATCTAGGTTGCTAATGTCAATAGCAAGAAAAATTTGTTAAGGTTAGATTTTTGGAAAATTGAAAATTATATATGTTTCTTCTCCTTTTACAAGATTTTGTGTTGATACATGTCTTTCTCAAGTCAATAGTGTAATGTACATTTTTTTCCACAAACATTATGGTTTTGATGATGTGGTGTTTAGTATCTTCTCTTGAATAAAATATTGTGGTTAATATGTATTACTAGGTTATTGCCTTGTGTTATATGCCTTCTATGTTCTCTTGATTGGTTTGTTATTCACATGTTTGTTCCCTTGTACTCTCCAAATACCTAATGGACAATCACTAAAAGGATGGCATTATTAGCAAACTTCTTGCAAGCACCTATGGGAAAACCATTCTCCATGGTTCTCACTTAAAATATCGACTTCAACTTTTCTATGGGGTACACATGCATGATGCTCTCTTGCCCTTCAATTTTAATGAGCTTGATATTGGTGGTGAAGTTTTGGAGGGGTCCATTGTGTAGTTAATTACTTGTATATTTGTTAGGTATTCCAAAAAATGAAATAAATACTACCTGTGTGTACCTTAAAGTGTTATGGCCTCTTTCCTGTTGCTAGGCAATTCTTTTTGAATGTTTATTGTTCTATGCTCATTTTGTAGGTCAATTGTTACTAAATTTTTGGAAGTATTATATGTGAAGGCCTATATTATTGGTGTTCATGTTCCCCTTGCTTGTATTCTTTCCATTCATTGTTTGGGATCAACAGAGATGGGTGATTCCTCTTCTAGTATATGTACATTATTGCATAATTGAGTGTTGTAGTTGCTTACCCTACATTGTGGACCTAATGCAACCACCTCAATTCATGCATTGAGCCATCATTTGAAGTATCGGTTGATCCAAGGTAGATTGTTTCCTAAGGGTATGCTTTGTACCTTCAAATATAATAGAGGTAATGGGAAGGTTTTTGGATTTGACCTTGTTGACTCTATTGGTTGTGAGATACATCTAATATGCTTTGATGATGTGGTTGACCACTTTGATGGTGTTGTTCAAATAGGTATGGTCTTTGTCATCTTTAATGTCATGTGAGTGCTACAAATTTGACCTTTAATTGGTGCCCAAGTCCATGGGAGATCTTCTTGTAAACTTCCTCAATGGTTATTCCTTATGATTTTGAGCCCCACAATATACATATCAATAACTTGAACACTTCACATGAATACAAGACTTGGATTCAATTTCTTCCAATATGTTGGTTGATGTTCTTGGTGTTGTTGAGTCCATTTCCACTACATCAACTGTGTGTAAAAGAGATGCCATGTAGACAACTAAACAGGTTGGCTATCTTATAGATGTGTTTAGATCTAACATTGATGGTACATTTTGGAGTGGACATTATGAAGTTGAGGGTAGGAATCTATATGACTTGTGTTGAAAGGAGTGTCCTCTTGTTCTTATAGTAAGGAGTGGTTGTGTTGTGTCATAGAATGGACAAACCAATAGAATAGGCACTCAAATCAAACAATAGTAATTTTACTCAATTAATAGGAAAAAGCAAAAAAGAAACAATTGAGAGATGATGGAAAATGGGGGTTTTAACCCCAAATCTATTGAAATTGATCCACATTAATTGTTTATTTTGTATGCATTTTTTTAAATTTAAATTACCTTCACATGGAAATGGGGTGTGTGATCTTGAGGTGGTATTATTTGCTACATGTTAGTACATTGTTGACATTGTACGAGGTGATTTAAATGATTTATTCTAAGTAGATTTGGGATGCCCTACAAGTGTGTGGGATCATATGGAACCATTATTACATCTTATGACATGTAAGAGCTTGTAGAGAGGGGTTACTTTGGAATCTTGAATAGCATTATTATAGACATGGACATTATTTTTGGAGTTATAATTACTCCAAAATTGTATGTGGGTGATACTCCTATAAAATTTTGATTTGCAAGTATGTTGTAATCATTTTATTGACTAGATAACCCACTGGATTGCTTTGGAGTGTGGGGTTTTCCTCTTGAAAGGGTTTTCCACACAGATAGTAGTATATATTTTGTGTTGATTTATATTTTTATCTTATATATTTCTACATTTTTGCAATCTAGTTCAAATCATATTTTAAATTTTTATGTACATCTTGTATACAAGAGAAAATATGAATAGAAACAAAGACACAAATACAATAAATGACTATATATCTTACCTTCTTGTATAAAGGTGAGATACCCACAACCTTGAGAAGACTCTAATGCCCTCCCAAGAATCCTCTTGTTGTACACTAGCTTTTGTAGATGTTCTCTTGATGAAATAGAGTGTGATAGAATGAATGTGGGGCGCTCTTAATCATATAGCATAACAATAGCATTCATGGACATGATACAAATTGCTTCTAAGAGGTTTTATTTATATATTTTGATATTTTTGGATCAAGCGATACGATTAAATTTCAATATCAAGGGCTAGGGATTCATGAGATGTTTAGAGGAAGGATAGGTTTCCAAGTGGTACCTCATGATAGGTGTACTTAGGTGGGCTAAGGGTTGATAAGACTTTGATGACTAGGGTTGATCGAATGACTAGGATTGCATCTTCTAACACATGTGTGATAATATTTATGGGAAAGAGAGTTATAACAATTATCCTCTCACACATGTGTGAGGATACATAGGAAAGATAAATTGTGTGTACTCTCACACATGTGTGAGAGGTCACATGGAGAATAGAGAAGTGAAAAGTGTTCTCTCACATATGTACATGATAGATCACATGGGGAAGTATTGTAGATTTTGTAGGATAAAATGGAGGGTTAAGATTTTGTTGAAGAATTTTATGGAGAAGTGCAACTTAGATGTCACTAATGATTAATTTAATTAATCACATTTTGACTTTGTGTAAATGATTAATTAGGTTAATCAATTAAGGTTTAGAAATGTGAATAAAATGAGGAATTAAATAAATAGGATTATTTAAAATTTGATGAATGTGCATAGTGGGATCAAATAGATAAATTTTGAAGTTATTTATTTAATTTTGAACCTTAGAAGAAAGGTTAATTAATTAAATAAAAGGTCCTAATTTATCCAATTAACTTTAGAAGAATTATTAGATAGATTAATTAAATAATTTAATAATTTAATTAATGTTAGGAGAAGAAAATAAGATGATTAATTTTTTTTTTTTCTAAAAGGGTAAACGCTTTTGACCGGAGCTATGAACCAGAATACAACCATTCAACAATACCACCCCAATGGGGTTTGAACCTTGGTGGCAAGGACAACAATGCCACCTTTAAACCATTACACCATGCCAATATCGGCAAAATAAGATGATTAATTAAATAAATATAATTAATTTAGGGAGGGTGACAATAATTAACAAAGTGATCAAGAGATAATTTTGGGTATCTCTATTTTACCCCTTTTTGAGATATCGTTGCGACCTTGTAGGAGCAACATTGTTTCAAAGAAAATAAAATATAACATTTCTTGGGATGAAGAGGGGAGTAATATGCTCGAGGAAAAATATGCATAAGCGGGCTCTCAAATAGAAAAAAATGGGAGAAAAATCAAACAAAGGAGGGAAAATGAATAACAACAAAAGAAAAATGAAGGAAAATAGGTAACAAATTAAAAAATGGTGGAAAAGAGTGAAAATTTTGAATGGGGGCATAAAAATAGGGTTTGGGGCTAGAGGAGGGCTAAGGAGGGCCCGACTAATGGAGTCCAAGGACGTGGATAGACTAGATGAGGGTGTTGGAACCTCATTTTAATATATGTTATTTTCTCTTTGTTTTACTTCATTTTATGTGTTTGATGTTATTCATCTATTATTGATAACTAATATGGGAGGGTAAAAGTACAAAGCTATATCACAGTTTCGGCCAAATAAATAGTTCCGAGCAAAATATTTTCAGCCGGAAAGGTTTCGGCCGAATAGGTTTCAATTGAAACCACGTGGCCTATTACGTGGCACATAGGTTTCAATCGAATAAGTTTCGCCCGAATCCCAAAAAAATAATTTTTTTCTTTTCCCACTTTGAAATTGAATTTTTTAATGTGTGAGGTTTCTATAGAAAGGGTTTCGGTAGAACCAGTTTCTATAGAAAGGGTTTCGGCCAAAACCCTTTCTATAGAAACTGTTTTTATTGAAATTGTCTATGTGGCATCCTAGTTGGTAGCCAACTCATCTTTTTTCAGAATTTTCTAAAACTTTCAACTTTAGATAAGTATTTCTTTAGTCAAAATGATGTTTAAAAAATAAAAAGAAAAATACTCTTTTGTAGAGCTCGGAATGGTGAATCCGAATAAGTAATTTTTTTAATATTTTGATTAGTTTTAATATATTTTATTTTTAAAATAATGCAAGTAGGTTGTTAAAGTTAAAAAAGAGGTTGATTAGAAATTTAAAAAAAAAATAGTAAAACATATTAAATATTTTTAAAAATCATATGGGGCACAAGAGGAGAGAGTCTTCTTCAAAAGGGTATAATTTTTTTCGAAAATGATTAAAAAAGTTGACAATAGTTGACATCCTGTGAAAAATGTCAAATTCTAACAAGTTTGACTTTAAAATGTTATTACGAGAAAAATACACATCAAAATTTGAATTTTTTTTCCATGCACAAGATATTGAAGTTACCTATTTGGGGAAAAAAATTAGGGAGAAATGAGGATTTTTTCAATTTGTTTCTTGACATCCCGTGAAGTCGCTCTTTTCTGAAATTTTCAGCATTCCAAAATCCGTCCTTAAATTGATAAAAACATAATGAACTTTAAAAAAAAAAATGAAAAATTACAAGAATAAACTTCATCAAAAGTTATACATTTCATTAGTTTACACCATTTTGAAATTCAAAACATATAAAGACCACTTTTATGTGGTCAAAGTCCAATTTTTTTTTTGTTGTTCACTGATTCCTTTATAAAGTGTGACACAGGTTTGTTCTTTTACCCAGGAAGTCTCTAGTTGGGTGCCTTAGGTTAAGTATTATCTAAGGGTGTTCATTCAATATTTTTATATCTTAAATTCCTTATTTAAATTGATTAATGGGTTCTTTTATGATCAGTTTCAAGTAATATGGCCTCACCCTAGATGAAATTAGGCCTCTTAGGTTTCTAGAAGACCAATGTCCTTGGTTCCCTAGTTTTTTGGTTCCTCATGTCCATGTATGAGAGAAAATTGTGTAGCTTCTTGAGTTTGAAGTTCCTAGGGGTCATACCACAACCTATGATTGGAATTTTTTATTATGGAGTTGGCTTGGATTTGATCAAATTTTATTTATGTGTGTTTTGAGTTTGGTGGGTTCTAAGTCTTCCTTGTTGGGTTTTTAGACTTATGAGGAAGCTTTCAACACCTTTGCACTAAGTGATGAGGTTCTAAGTTTCCTCAAAACCCAAAGTCCTAGCTTCTCTTGCATTTCATCCATGAGGTACTAATGTTCAAGGTTCCCCTAAATCCTTGAACCTTAGGATCCTACACCCTGATCCTATATCCTTAAATTCCCATTGCCTCTAGAGAGAAAACTTTAATGTCCCTTCCTCCTTTATCCCCTTGTTCTACTTCCCTCTAACTACTTGAGTTATCCTCCTTATTCCCTTTATCTTAGAGTTCCCCTAAACTCTACAATTCTACTCCTTTATCCTAAAATCTCAATTCCCCTTGCTCCTCCCAAACTTGATATCTTTGAATACCTCAAATGCTAGACATTCAAATGTACTAGTCACTTTTGCACTATTTCCCCAAGTGTCAAGTCCATTTGGGATATCAATCCATGAAGCACTTGAGCTCATATATCCTTGTTTCATCCACTATCTTGATGTACATAATTTCATTAGAGCATAAAATTTTAGGGTCCTTTACATCATTACAACATTTGTTGATTTACCTTCTCCCTCTATTCCACTGATCCTCAAGGTCCAAACTCTCAAAGTTCCCCTACACTCTTGTACATGTTCTCAGGTGCCTTAAAACTTGAAATGTCCATTAGATCCCAAAATGACCAAAAACCTAGATGAAGCTCCTACCTTCTTCTTATTCCCAGACTCCAATGAAAAGATTCAATGCATGCAACTCCTAATGGGTTTCTCAACAAATTTTGGTGTGTTCCTCCATGCCCTAGGACATCAGAAAATAGAACACCATTAGTTCTTAGGGAAAATGCATATAAAAGAGCTATGTTCTCCCATGCTCACTATGACACAATTGAATGTGTTTGCACATGATTTCATGTGTTAGATTGTCAATGATTATTGTTGATAGATAGGGGAATTTCCTAAAATGCCATGAGTCCTGGACTTTTAGGATTTCATGCAAGTTTGTGCTTCCTCCCCTAGTCACCCAAAATTTCAAAGGTGGTATAAAGCCAAAAATGTAATTGTTCAAAGGGTTGGTTGATGGTTAATGAGGAAAGGGGAAAAAGAAGGAGAAACAACTAGAAGTGATATATTGTACTAAACCCTAGGGTTTCTATTTCCAACCTAGGGTAGAAGCATTTTTGCATTGTAATTATTAAGGTTCATCCTAAATTTGTAATGAAATTTATTGTAACCTGAATGAATATAATGTGTAGAATTGACCTTGATTGAGTGCCTACATGTGTATTGTGTGTATTTATATATGTATTGCTAATTAGTTGGCCAAATATAAAATCCTTGCAATGATTTTTTAAGGTAACTTTTTAGGATAATGAAATAAATATTCATGTTTATTCATGGACTACTAAAAAAATAATTTAATATTTTTTTTAATTCCTATTATCTTTTCATATATATGTGTAGAACCTAGTTTACATATACAATTAGAGATATATGGCCTTTGGCGATATCTTTATTAAGGTATCACATATAGGTCCAATGATTTGTTTTGAGCTAAGTAACTCTATTTACCATTTAGGCATAGGAACCTATTTGTCTTAAGCTCAACCTCCCATCATCCCAACACATGCAAAACAATCTAATTTAAGTATCTTTTTTAGTTTATGTTGATCTATTATGTTCAAACTACTATGTCTAAAATGTGTACAACAACATCAGGGGCTATCACAAATCAAATCCTTAGATACTTCAATTGGTAGGCTATATATTTTTATAAGGTTCGTGGTATTGAGCATTTAAACCAAAATACAAATACAAAGTGACAATTGAAATAGGGGTATATTATGCATTAGGTATGGTTTGTGGCAATGTAAACATTTTTTCCTATGGTTATATCCATTGCCAAAAGTCAATGGAGGTTTTAACCACCTCAATAATTTGGTCCGTTGTTGCTTAATTTGATCATAATTATGTGGTCTTCCTCCTAAGTTCAGCATCCCTAATGCTTGGGAAAATATCTAGCTTTAGGTATTTGTTACCTACAACCCTGAGAACCAATAGATTGGTGCCATTGTTGGGGAGAAAATAGTTGTTGTTGAGTAAAAGGTAATTAGAGACATCTTGAAGACCTCAACAACTTAGAAGTAGCATAGTTTTCATCTTGGGTAAGTTGATAGCTTGTCAACTTATGCTACCACAAGGAAAATAAGTCCATTGATATTTGAAGGTTTTTGTTGATAGCGAAGTTTTGTATCTTATGAGAGGAGAGTGATGACTCTATCCAAGGTTGGACCCAAAATCTATTTGAAAGAAAAAAATAGAAATGGAAAGTGGAAGGATACTAAGAGATCAATAAGGGCATGAAGAAGTTTTAGTTGATATGAGAAAATATCAAGTAGAGAGCTAAATAATTTGATAAGTCATCAATGCCAAACTATCTCGATATGAAATTATTCAGTGTGCCAAGTAGAGAGGATGCGTTCAATGATTTAATAAACTAGTATCAATATAGCTCTGATGATTTGGATAAAAACATGAATAGAACTAGTAAGAGAAATAAATGAGCATGAATATGAGTGTAAGAGAGGGGGACCAACCACTTCAAGGCTCCAGGTCACAGAGAGTCAAGAGTGGAGGGTTGCCCTAACTTACCTCATTCTAAAAGGTGTTTTAAGATAAGGATCAAGAATGGTGAGGACTATAATGAACTTCAATCACTCTACAGATCCCGAACTTAGGTTTGGGCTACGTGAGATAGTTTTTAGAGTCAATTTTGTGTCTCAGACAACTCTCTGTTTGAGGATGGTAGCATAGTTCTGGGATGACAGTGCGATGCACTGGTGTCTCTTGGGTGCAATGGCGTCCGTACGATCAGAAAATAGTGAACACAATACAAACTACCTAAAAACTAACTGACAGCCTAGCTGATGGACTTTAATGAAAACAACAAGATGATGAATATAAAAAGTAAATGTGTAAATAGTGGAGCAAATAGATAAAGACTAAAGTGATAAAGAATAAATCACAGAAGCGCCAGTTTTCCAGCTAGCTCCACACATACGTTCACCTACACACAAGCAAAAAGGGGAAAATTGTTGGGGTTGTATAGGGGCCTGCCTTAGTCAGACCTCTGTTTTGGTGTTTCCACCTCCACGGGCAACCAAAAAGCAACAAAGTAGAAATATGCAATAAAGGAAAGAAGAGAACAAAAACACTACAAACAGTATTATGCTACCTCTATCAAATCACAAAGGTGAGGAGTGAAACGTTACCACATCCACCCAAAAGCTCACTAGCTAATGAAGGATAAAATGGACTTGGCAAGGTCACCATAGCCCCAACTACAATGAAAGGAGGTCTCGCAAGACTCCAAGTCCATGCTTCAATGGCTTGCTTCACACTTGCTATGTGGAGTTGGAGTGTTGTTGCTACAATGGAGTGTTGAAAAATGTTGTTTGAGAGTGAAGTGAGTGTTGGAAAATGCTAAGAGATGGCTTAAGAATGTGAGTAGATTGCAAGAGAGATTGTGAAGAGATGAAATGGAATGAGAATGAATCAATTTGAAGGAGGAATGAGGAAGAATAAGGCATTTTTTTGGGTCAATTGGTTGAAGAGGGATGTTACAATTCATCTCCAATCAGGAGTGTAACGCCTCTACCAACTTTAGACACAAGAATCTGTTAGGGATGATAGCACACCGCGTGGACATCTACATGTTGCGCGTGCGTCCCCGAAAAATATTCTCTCACCAATGCACAAGAAATATGCTAAGTGGAAGGAAGGTAGTTGGGTGATGTGGAATTTTTCCTTCAGATTTGATTTTCTAAGGTGAGGGTGCACAAAAGGGGAATTTTCTTAAGGGGTGAAAATTTGCTCCTATACATTTTTCCCCCACTTTAGTGAGCACGAGTACTAATGAGTGCTTTGGTAAAGTAGATCTAAGAGTAAGTAGGGTTAGGAATTTATACCTAAACCATCGAGGAAGTAGATTGTGATCTGGTGAACTCGAAAGCATAGGGAAAGTAAAGGACTCCACGGGTACTCTCCCTGAGGAGCTTCGAACAAAGGACTCCATAGCCCTGCATAACTATGAAGCTACACAAAGTACGTAGAAGGCCCTTGAACCAATGAAGGATAAATCTCATAGGATGAAAGCATCTCACAAGCCCGCAGACCTGTGAGGAGGAAACCCCCAAGATCTCTCACATAAAGGAAGCCCCGATAAGTAAGCGCCTTACAGGCCTGTAGACTTGCAAGGAGGTGTCCTACAAGATCTCTCACATGAAGGAAACCCAAAGAAGCATGCACTTCATAGGCCCACAGACCTACAAGGAGGCGTCCTCCAAGATCTCACATGAAGGAAACCCAAAGGTATAAGCACCTTATAGGTCCATAGACCTACAAGGGAGCAACCCCCAAGATCTCTCACATGGAGGAAGCCTAAAGGTGTAAGCGCCTTACAAGCCCACAAACCTGCAAGGAGGTATCCCCCAAGATCTCTCACATGGAGGAAGCCCAAAGAAGGCAACTTCGCAAAGTCAGATAATGGCTTCACAAGTGCACCTATAAAGCAACATGTTTACTCATAGATAAAACATGTCTAAAAACAAAGCAGCCACACAAGAAAATAAGTAGACATTCACATAGATCGTCAATAGGTTGGAAGGCTTTCAAAGGGGTCCCTTGAGAACCCAATGTGAAGAGGGGTCCACTCAAGGGACACACTATTTGAAAGTGAAAAATAGATGGTTTTTCTCAAATCAATTCATCACCAAGGAATCCTTTTGAAAGATGTTCACTTCCTCAAGGAATTCAAAAGGAAGAAAATCCCCCCTTGTGAGGGGAAGGTAAAATTTGTTCCCAACTCGAAGGAAAGTTCTCAAGTTCTTTCTTTACAAACCCATGATGAAGGAAACACGTTTCATTAGGGGTCCAAGTCGAGAATGCAATTCTTGAAAAATCTTGCAAAGATTCTCGAGAAAAGATTCATTGGCAATGAATGTGTTTTCTAAAAATCAAAGTGTCATAGAAATGGTGTTGTCACACATGAAAAGGACAACTCAAGCAAAGAATAGAGAAAGATACAAGAAATGAGTGAAAGAGAAATAAAATGAACAAGAGACACAAAGGTGATATGATATTTTGGGGTTAGCGCTGCTCATGAATATATATAAGTATAATAATAGTATATAAAAGAATTGTCATCAACCCCCTACTTTATCAGACCATGTGAAGAATGCACGAGAATATAAAGTGAAAATAAAAAATTGGGTCAACATGGAAGGGAAGCCTAAATTCCCCCAACACTTTGCATCATCCCCAATTTGTTGAAAATCAAGCACAAACATGGAAGAATGATGATACAGATAGAATAAAGTTCATGACACAAAATCACTCCTATATCCAAGCACAAACAAGGGTGAAAAGGGTCATCTAGGAACACATAGCACAATTACGAGGGAACACATCACAACACACACACATCTAATCTAAAGATAAAGAAGAGGCCTCCCCCTAACACTCATTGACCAAGAGGTCCTCTGCTTCCTAATCTAGATGATTGTAAGGGGAAGGA
Organism: Sequoia sempervirens; assembly: GCA_007258455.2. NCBI lineage: Eukaryota > Viridiplantae > Streptophyta > Pinopsida > Cupressales > Cupressaceae > Sequoia > Sequoia sempervirens. The sequence continues at coordinate 53,656 of VDFB02104678.1, read as the reverse complement.
GGATGAGCCTGTAGTGGTGGAATATTATCGGGAGGAGATTTTGACCCTCCCGCTACAAGGGCTAAGGAAGAATGCCCTGCAAGGTCTTCTCCACTGGGCTCTTGTGGAGCTATGGTCAGCAATTGTGCAAAAATTGCTGACAAGGTCAGAAATTCATCTAGAGAGTTAAACATGCACTTTATTGGAGTGCCATGTTGTACCTCAGTGGATGAAGAAAGTTGTGCTCGAGGTTCACTACTTGGCTCACCGAATGACTCAAGAGCGGTGACAAACTCAAGGGAAGTCAAGACTGGTTTCGTCACTAAGACAAAACAAGTCAGTGCAGGACCACCCTTTAGGGAAGGTGGGATCCTCTTACACCCTCCATTGTTGGGAGGGCCATCCTCTACCTTCTGCTTTGTCAAGGGATGTGAACTCCCCATAGACAAGGCAAGAGGCGTGAAGGAAGAAGAGGAAGAGAAAATTGTGCTACATACCCCCGAAGTATTTGACATATCTATGGGTTTAGGGAATGATGGGATGTCCGAAAGGGACATTAACAGGGGCGGCTCGACCGAAGGTGCAATAAACACTTACACCATTTTGGGTTTAGGCACACTCGTACTCACAGTAGGAGCCAAAAGCTAGATTGAACTAGATAGAATGAAAGCAAAGGGGAGGAGAGAGTAGGACACATTAGGAGGCCCTAAAATAGCGGCAATCGACTCCTCTTCCTTCTTTTGCAAAGCAGCCTGCTCAGCTGCCAAAGGGGTCACCTTAGAATAGTGGTTTACACTTTCTAAGAGGAAGGAAAATTTGACTTTTTTCCATTCCTCATATCAAATGGGTTCGGCCGAACCATCGAATGCACCAATTAAAAAATATATTGAAGTGGGTTCGGCCGAACCTGGGTTCGACCGAACCCCTTCAAACTCATTTAAACCCATTTAAACTCTTTTTTTTTATTCCATGTGTTGGTTTTTCAGCCGAACATGGGTTCGGTCGAACCCCTGTTCGACCGAACCTTTCTAAGATGTTCGACCGAACACTTGTTCGGCCGAACCCCTCTTTTTTCATCCTTGCTTCCTAAGGCACCAGAATTGTTGAAAATTTTGTATTTCGAAGCTCAATTTAAGAATGAAAATGGAGGAGATCTCAAAAACCCAACCAGTATCGGGTTCCCCTCAAAACGAGCTATCCAACGAATATAATTTTAGTATGTTTTGATTATATTATCTATCTGTTTTTTAAGTTTTATTAAATATAGGTTTTTCACTGAAAACAAAACTCTTTTTCTACACAAGTGGAAAAATAGAAGATTATCAAAAAAAAAAAATTAAAAATATGAGTGCACCAGATATTGGAGTCCTTGATCCAACAAAAAAATAAAAAAATTCGATACATACAGAAAAGTTATGCTATATGGTCGGTATGTCCTAATTGTAATTGATTTGACTTTGAAACTTGATTAAAGAAAAAATATTCAATAAAAACTATCTAACCAAGTGGAAGCACTAGATATCGGAGTTACAAATCTAAATTTGAAGAATTTGGACTTTTATCTTTCAAGGAAAAAAAGTTATGTGTTATACGGTGTGCATCACTTTTAAAAATGCTATTTTTGAAAAACCAATTTTCGTGGGAGATGGAAAAAAAGTGCAATCTGATTCCAAAAAAATTGAAAAAAATATTTTTAGAATCTACAGACAAAATATGACAAGACTCTAGTTTGCATCATCTTCAAATTCCTTACGGTTTAATCGCTATAGGTGCCCGAATGGGGAGATTGTGTTTAAAAAAAATATCAGTGTCCAGTTTGGCCAAAAATTGTAAACCACTATTGTGGGATCACCCAAAGCCTTTCATTGAAGCTTACGCTCACACGCATGGTGGTTTCTATGACTCTTGAAGTAAGGGATTGGGAGCTACAAAGGGACAAAAGGCTCCTACTTAGCCATGGGAGTGTCTACTATAATCGTTTCCAACAGAGGGACATGCTCTTGAACAAGAGAAAGAGCAAGAGATTGAGAAGCAGTAGGGGGAGTCAGCTCTAATGCCTCGGTAGCGGGTCTCTTCCCATTTATTTCTTTGGGAGAAAAAGCGGTGGGAGGCTGTGCAGGCCAAGACATAGAGGACTCCCCATGGGGACCTTTTCCCTTGCCATACAAGTAGTACCAAGGTCCAGGTGGTTTAGTAGGGAGGTCTGATATCCTGATATTGGGTCTATGCCAAGTAGGAACCATCAAACTTAGTGGGTAAAAGCCATGCATATTCATCCAAAACTCTTCTCTGGAAAGAGGAGTGGGAGATCCATCCCAAGGGTGAGGTAGCTTCTCTTTTCCCTTTCGAGAATAAGAGTTAGCTTGTTGATGTGCTTCCGGAAGGGTCAATTTCGGCTGTCCATTTCCCCTGGTCTTATACTTCACATAATTCTTGTAAAGTAGGTCTGTTCTTGGGGGGAGTGGACTGACTAGGGCAAGCCAAAAATGATCCAACAAATAGCCCCCATGGGACACCAACAATCGGTATCTAGTGTCATGCACCACATGCACAACACCTTCGTGGGAGAATTTCAAACACTTATGAATGACAGAGGTGATTCTATTCATGGAGGCTAGCCAGGGTATGCCTAACTTCAACCTAAATAAATCTGACTCCAGAATAACATCAAATATTGTATCAACAACCATAGGTCCAACTAGGATAGACAGAGTTATCGAGCCATACAGCTTGAGAGAAAGACCATCATGTGTACAGATGGTAGATTTTGTTTCTTCATACTCCCCTTTATGCAATGAATTAAGCCACAACTCTCTTCTATAATGACATTCACTCAGCTCACGGGGTCGACTAAGACCCCCATCACAATGTTTCCATTGAGGCGAGTGGGAATGTAGAGAGGAGAGGGCTTGTTGTTCAAGGGCAAATCCTGCAATGTGAATGTCATGTCTAGTGAGCCAATCACAGGCTGTACGGTAGAAGTAAATGTGACCATGTTAACATATGCCTCGGATCGAGTGGTAGAATCAGAGGGATCGATAATCATGTTGGTAGAATGTGACAAAAATGGGTCCATGTATATCTGCAACTCACTATTCGCTTTCACCACCGATTTGTTTGTATTTTGTTTATTCCCATTGAGATGAATAGTATCATCCTCGATGTGATCCTGTATCTCGTGACACAGGAGCATACAACATTCGATATCATGTCCATTAACTCGATGGTACTGGTAGAAGGTATTTGCATCATACACCAACTAGGGTAAGGTTCCTTGAGAGGTTTAGGGTTCACTAAGGTTATGATCTTATCTTTTAGCAACTTCTGCAAGATGGAAGAATAAAATTATGCTAAATTTTTGAACTTTCTATTACCTCTGAGGCCATTATCATTCGTAGCAACTACTACATTCATGATAGCCTTAACCTTTCCAAAGATTGATACAATGGACTTTCCTTCTGAATGGGAGCGCAAGGAGGATCCCCCGAACTGAACTACTGTTTGTTGACACTCTCATAATGCAACACACAAATGCATGAAAGAAGGGTACTTCATAAGGGAAAACTTTTCCTGCCAAGGTCTTTGCAAGTTCCCTATGAATTTCTTCTACACATCAGAATCAAGTAGTGGGTACGAGATTTGAGAGAATAGCGCTTGATATCGCGCTATGAAATCGATAATCTTCTCATTATCCCCTTGTTTGCGTCAGACGAGATCCGAGGTCATCTTCAGTTTGATGTTGTCTTGGAACTGTCGAAGAAACTGATTTACAAGTTGATCAAATGAGAAAATAGAGTTATCGGTTAAGGAACAATACCATTTGAGCGTTGTATCCTTAAGAGATCAAGGAAACAAATTTTCCATCAATGCATCATGATGGAAGAAGTCTGTACACAAGGCGTTAAAGGTGGGAACGTGTGTTTGCGAGTCCCCTTTGCCACCATACTTCTCAAATTTAGGAATATATGTTCCTTGTGGGAAGGGAGTACTTAAGATTGCTATCGACAATGGGCTATGTTGGAAGAAGGGTTGAAACAGAGGCTAGGGAAAGGCTTGGGAGAGACTTCCCAACTGGCTTTGCTTCTTATCCATATTCTGAAGAAAGGTGTTCAGAATAGGGTCTTGGGATGACAAAGGTCTAGTGGGACCTCCTCCAGAACCACCACCAGAGCCATCACCACCAATAGGGCCTCCATTAGAGCCACCTCCACTTCCGAAGCCACCACCATGGCCTCCACCAGAACCACCTTTTCCAACGCCACTTCCATCGCCGAAGCCATTAGGTGAAACTAAAACCTAAGGGTATTCTATTTGCCATGATAGTTTCAGATCTCTTAGAGGCAGAGGGGATGTTGATTGACGAGATTGTGTCAGCCATGTACATAGGCGTGGGAGGCATCAAAATTCCTAATTGTCTCTCATGTTCTTCAAGAGTGGCCCCTTTTATAGTGTTAGCGTTGTTTGGAAGGGCAGACACTTTAGTCAAACTAGAGAGACTAGCCAGGATTTCTATGCCTATTTGGTCTTTTCCCACTGTAGACAAGCAAAATTAGCATTATGCATAGTCATCCGCTCATTGAATAAATCAAACGCAACAAATCCATTCGCTAGGAAAGTCAGGTCTTTAGTCCTAAGGTTATGCATTTAAATAAATCAAAGGCTCACATCATCCTTTAATTAAATAAATCAAACTTTATTTAATTAAAATCTCAAAGGTCATTTCTAGCCTTTTTTTATTTAAATAAATCAAATATTTAAGTCCTAAAAGTCAAAATCATCTAAGCACCATTAAGATAACCTAATCATCATTAAATGCTAATCTTAACCACTTGCATTCTCTAGATTTAGCCACTTGCACTAATAAATCAATTTATTGATTTATTAAAATCAACATTTTCACTCAACATGGAATATTCCCTAAAATTTGAAATAAAAAACAAGTGGAAATGTACATCCAACAAGTCATTTATGAGCTCTTACATGGCTCTTACATGTCCCCTTCCCTCAGCATTCATTGCACAAATTTGAATTCAAATTTCCCCCCCTCTTGGGCACATTTCCCAAATCTTGCACATGCATCAACCACTCACCACTTGACAAGTGTATTCCTCTCATTTGTCCAATCTTAGTCCCACATCCTCCATGTTTGGCACTCTTAGCATTTGAAAATCTTTAAATAGAGGCTTCATCCTCAAGCAAATCCTCCACAATTTGATCCTCAAATCATATGCAAAGTCACTCTCCTTGAGAACTGATTTTTCCCACACCATCTTAGCATTCCATATCATTCATCATTGGCATTTTATCATATAGCTTATCTTGAACAAGGGGTTGGGAAAGGGCTATTTTCCACAATAGCACCAATCCCCCCATAAGATCAAGTGTTTTTCTTGTTTTAGAATAGGGATAGTTATTTGTGTTTGTATTTGATCAATTATATCATCTTTTTCCTTATTTTCTAACTATGCAAATGGATTTTATGGGGAACTCTTGTTTTAATCTTGCATTTTGATCTATTAATGTGATTGTTTGTTTCTTCCATGCAAGTTTGAAATGGGGTTCACATTTTGGCGCCCACCGTTTATCTATATTTCTGTTCATCTTTCGTCTCTGTTTATTTCAAGCATTAGCTAAGAAACATAAAGTGTTTGTTTGCTTTGTCACTAATCATACAAACGTCTAGTCACTTACTCAGCGCACTCCTTCAGTATCAAAATCCTTCTCCTAACATTTGCAACTTTTAGCACTAGCTGAACAGGCTTATAATGCGCTTTGGAGTATCACTTGTCTCCTTTTTTCAAACCTCTGGGAAAACTCATAATGCCTACTGCGCAAAATGCCACATCAAATTGTTATTGGCATTTTAAATCTGGTTGATGTTACATTGTTTCTAAATATCATTTGAAGTCGGACTTTATTCATTCTTCAGTGTATATCTCTCTTGCTTCTCCTTGTAGATACCTCTATTTGTAGGTTCTGATAAGAACCCACCGGCAGCATCAAAACCTTCGTAGCCTCCCTGCGCCAGTAGAGGCTATTGGATTCAACAAGTTGCAAAAATACCTTTCAAGCACGCCACGTAATAAGAAATACATCAGTTGTCGTTGATCCAGCCCCTACTAATAACACGAGCTAGGCTGAGGAGATCTGTTACTTGGAAGAACGAAGGAAGTTCACCTCCTATGCGGCCGAAGGCTACAGAAGGTGCTTGCAAAGCCTATAACGAGGCTAACAATGTGACCACTAGCATAGCGGGGATCGTGTACAAATGAGTGAATTATGGAAAAGGATGGAAGTCCCGTTGGTTTGTTCTGCAGAACGGTGTGCTGTCTTATTACAAAATACATGGTCGGGATAAGATTTATGTCAGTCAAGAGACAGAGAAAGGAATTCGCCTTATTGGAGAGGAGTCTCTAACGATCGAGAGGAATCCCAAGCACACTCATGCTTGTTCAAAGCAGAGAAAGCTGTTTGGAGAGGTTCATCTCAAAGTGTCCTAGAGAGAGCAGTTATTCAACAAACCGGAGAAGAAATTCGATGACACTGTCAAAGGTATTCAACACTGGCCAAGATACCTACCATGGCAACACTAAAAATACATCTTTCAGTTGGAATGGCACCTTTAGTCCTTCTGCACATCCACTCAGAGCCACCAAGTACACCATTCCCATCGCAAGCAATAATCCGCCCGATGAGTTGTATTGCAGCGTGGATTGTAAGAATATTTTCCCATAGCATTTGTCATATACTAATAAGAATAAATAAAGTCTAGAAGTCATCTTGCAGATATTTCTTCTAGTACGCGCAGTCCACATGCTATTAGAAAGCACGCTAGAAAAAGTTGGTGAAATCGACTTTACACTTGCCATCTGCATTTGCTTAAAAGTCATAAAATCATTGACTGCTGAACATTATTGAATGTGAATGTGCTTGGTGCCAGTTCAGTGCCAACGACTCACATCAAATAAGTTAACTTGATTGTTGTTCTGACATTTTGAAGCTTGCACGCCATTCACTCATTTTGAAGCTTGCAAAATTTTCAGGCTTATGCTTACGCCTTCCTATGCATTTTTGACACCTAGGCCTACGCATTTAATCTCACACATGTATATCTTTTGCATAGATTTTCAGATCTTGGCTTAAGATTGTTGTTTCTTGGTGGTGCTTCTAGTCGCAGAAAAAGAGGAGCAGATTTGACAGGAGATCCAGAGGTCAAAGCTCATAACTCCATACTGATTATTTGAAACTCAAGAAAATCAAGGCGATGGTCTAGGGGAATCGTGATCAATTGAGGAAGGTCTTCGGTGATTGGTGGATACGTGGAGTCAGAGCTGTCAAAGCTGACAGCGCATCCTATAATATTTAGAATTTCAAATTTTTAATTCATGTTGATGTTATAATAATGTCTTTATTTCTGCTCATGAAAACTTAAAGCTTTTTCCAGCCATGTACTTTGACTCTTTTTGTGCATATTTTTAACTGATGTGTAATCCTTCTTGAGATTCAATCACTGCCAAAGGGAGGCTCTGCATTTAATTGTGAAGCGATAATTAGTATAAGTTGTTTCAACATGAAAATTCCAATATCCACAACTAATATAAGCAATGCCAAAGTCTAAAAATTGAGGAGAAAAGATACATTTCAGAGATCATCAATGAAGTAACGTTTATTTTTAATGATTTAGCTAATTCTTTGTGAAAGTATTCATTATGTTTGCAATTATATTATATAACTTTGTACTATTTGTAGGAGAGGTGAGCATAAGGAGGGTTGGCATTGAAATAGGACATTGAGCTCAAGCAAAAGCAAGCAAGATTGGAGAGTGAAGAAAATCGGACATTGAACTTTAAAACTCACAAAAGAATTTTTTATATGCTTATTGAAATAGCCTAGAGCCTCCATTACTGCTTTAATTTTCTGTTTTAAGCCAACTAGATCATTGTTTTCTTTCAATGTTGGTCTAAAATTGAACCTTAGAAACTGACTAGATTTCACTTTTGGGCTAAAATTGAACAAATCAACTTCACATTTAGCTTGGTGCTTAAAAATAAATTCATCTTTGCTTTGAGGCTAAAACGAACAAGTGCTTAATTTGTGTGATCTTGTCTCTGGTGTATTTTGAGTATGTATCCTCTCCCCTTGCGCTTCGTGCAATCTAGGGTGCAAGAGAAACACTAAAAATGTTATTGCTTTGAGTCACCTTTAGAGGGGCCTGCCTAAGAGACACATCTGAAAGGAGAACTCAAAGGTGACTCCAACCGGTTTTTCATTCGGGTCGGTATACAAATGGATAAGACTAAACTGTCAAGTCCTCATGGTATGTAGGCCTTAGCCGTACAGTGTCTTTCAGAACGGGGTACTACCGTAAAACATATAAGAGCCCCTAGTATGATTGATTAAAGCCTTTAGTGGCTTACTGGATGCTCGCAAGGTGCCATGTCCCCGATGTTGTGTCATTAAGAACCTTGTTTGTAGTTTCCATCCAGTCCATCCAACGAGTTTATCAAAGTGGTGCATTGGAACTTAGATTCCAAGAAGTTACTTGCCATGTCCGATCTTGGTTGAAATATAGAGGTTAAGACTTCATTCTTAACATACCTTTATATTTTGTCCTTGGTTGCATGTAAAATCATCTCTTCTACTACGAAGGGCATGAGGAAAGCCCACCAAGAAAAATGTACCAATTGAGCGAGGATGTTATATTGCTTGTGAGTCAGTTTGAAAACACACTGCTTTAATCAAAAACATTTTAAAACCAACATTCAACATAAGCATCAAATCTAAAACCCTTTAGGAGAGGCAAATATCCTTGAACAAATTCACATGTTATTGCTTGTCCTTGGGATTTGTATCCTTAGAGGCTTCTAAGCATTTGGATTTCATCTCAATTTGCTTCTACTAAAGTCAACTTTAGGCAACCTTTGCCTTGATTTCCTCAATTTCCACATAATGCACTTTGTGGGATGAGAGGGAATTAGGACATTGGACATTCAGTTGAAAACCTAATCAAGAGTGTGTTTGTGGTAAAAAGAATCCATTAAGAAAAGATTAAATCAATTGGACCCCACACATGTGCTTGGCATCTTTTGGTCATATGGTTTTCATACAAACATTGGTCTTTTGATTTTGAATTATTCTTAGAGAAAGGCATGTTCTTCACTATCTTGACCTAGTAAACAAGTCCTTCCTAGGTTCATTTAGGAGAAAATCAAACACTTCATCCATCCAAACATTTACCATCTTCATCCCACAAACAACTTTAGAGCTTTGGAAACATCATTCTAGACTTGGGAAAAACATCAAAATCAAAATCACCTTGTTTAGTTAGGTGTAGGGGAATGCATCCTTTCTCATACCTCTAATTAAATCAGCAAACCTTTGAACAAGTTTATCCTAAAGATCACATCCAACATCTTAGGGTTTACAAGTGCATTATTCAAATCAAACCAATCAAAATCAAACCCTAAGTCTAGCATTGATCCAAAGTTCCTAAACGTTCATCACTCATATCATTTACACCTTTCATCATTCATCTCATCATTAGTCCTAAGAATCTTAGAGGTCACTTTTGAAACAAGGTCAAAACACAAGAGGAACATGGAATACAAACTTGATCCATACATCATGAGTAATCCAAATCGATTGAACTTTCAAAGCCTTACAAAACTGATTGATTATCAACACTCACACTTATACAATCCATACATGGGATCATTACCTTCTACAAATGTCAATGGCACAAGTGTGAGTATGCCCAAATCAAAGATTGGAACACATTTCCCAATGGTAGATCTTAATCCAAACCTACAAATCTGTCAACCAAACAATCAATGCATGAGCCTTCAAATGAACAACATCATACCACCAAATCCCTACAAGCCAAATGAGAATGTACCAAGCACAAGTTTTCGAAACATGAATCCGGCAAACTTTGGGATGGATACATTTGAAAATCATACGAATATTCCCAACATCAGCAATCTTCAATTTCAACCTATCATGCCAAATCTGAGTGTCATCCCAAATTAGAACATTGTCCAAAATCAAACACAAGTACACACTCCAAATCTGCTTAAACACAAGCCAAATCAACTATATCAAGGGAGTCGAGATCCAAATCAAGAAAAAATTTGGCTAGATCAAATTGCTACACTTACCAAAATAGTTGAGTCATTACGCCAAGAGACATCTCCACCACCATACCCATATCAACATCATTCCTTGGTTTAGGGCTTCCCCCCTTACCTAGCACCAATCACTCCATCCAAATCAATCCACCTAACACCAATCAAGCTATCACACCAAATCCTTTGAATATACCATCGACATCGCACCAACAAATGGTATTCAATCAAGAAACAATGATGATCCCAACAAATCAAAACATGGTCTCCCAAAGACCTATCACCTTGGTTATTCCAACCGTCACTATCCCCTCGATCACTCCAATCACCCCCATCACACCCATCATATCTCAAACCTCCATGATCTCTCCAAGTGTATCTCAAACACTTGTCACTACATCCAACATGATTCCAAATCCACCACCATTACCACCTAAACCAAACGCAGCAAGACAATATAACATTGCGCTAAAAGGTCACCAAGCCTACCAAAAGGCCATCCAATAATATCTTTCCACGCAACAAGCATCACAAGCTAAACAAGTGCAACAAGCCTCTCAAGCTGCCCAACAAACACAAGCATAAACACGAAAAATGATAACTATTGGGGATAATGATGAACATTCAACCATTGGTGATAGAATTGACAATCTCCTTACCACAATTGTCAAAAGCAATGATCAAAATCTATCCATCAAAGAGCACATTGAAGATGTTCTATATCGTTTGAAGATCAAATCAACATATGTCAAAAGTCACTTTTCAATCATGATCAAAATCCACCAACAATACTCGACAATGATCCAATTCAAGAAATGTCAACATCATTTGACCCTTTGGTTGAAGACATTGGAAATCCCTCCACCACAATTGTTGAAAATAATGATCAAGATCTCTCCATCAACAAACACCTTGAATATGTTTCCACCCCATCCGATGATCAACTCACCATACATCAAGAGCCACTTTTTAGTGATCTCTTTCAAGGAGTGTTAGGATTATTCGATCCTATCAACATAATGCACGATCCATTGACCAATGATCATATTAAAAATGTCTCTACATTGCCTTATGAGTTAGAGGACATATCTCAAGAATTTATTCCAAAGCATGATCAAAATCTTTCTCCAAGGTCTAGCAATGGTCCTTTCCAGGACATGTTGACATCCTTTAACATCATGGTTATAGATACTGAAGGAATCCTCAACTTGATACTTGATCCAAGTCCACTCAAAGATCAAGAGGATATTGAGCCATTCCCCATGCCTAATGACGACATCCGAGAACCCTTTGTAAGCAATCCATCCTTTGAAACTAATCCATGTCAAGAACTTGATCCAAAGCATGTCGAAAGCAACCCCGAAATCATTCAAGATCAAGAATTTGTGTCTTCAAGATACTACAACAATCTAATGGACACTCTCCTCTCTATGCAAGATGGTCATATCCATGTAGCACATACTCCTCCATCTACCCATGAGATGCTTTCTATGGATGGACACATAGATGATCTTCATTTAGAACAAAATTTTGTTACACACCAAGAGCAGGTTATCAACTCCTACAGTCAAACTGAGTTATCAACATCGGGATTAGCTATATCTCAAATTCAGACTGAGGACATTAGGTATGCAGATATCCAACATTGTCCACTCAAGGAAACCAGTCAGATAGAACAGGATATTCCAGAGTTAGCAGAGCATCAAATGGAAATAACGTCACCTACGGTGATCATTTATCAGAGAATTCATTTTAAACAAAAGCTCTTGGAACAAGCAGAATCAAAGCATGAAGGTACTACTACCACCTTACTGGGGGCAACTTCGTCTCAAGCAAACGTCAACATAGGGAGTACGAAGAATCTTTATGGTGAAACCATTGTCAATACTACAACCAGTCGCATCATGAATCTTCATCCACCCATCACCCCATCTACGAATTGGGACCAACGTCAAAAGGAAGATTTGAATCAAAGTACGGAGAACATTGAGAAGCATAATGGAAAAATCAAATACATATGGATACCAAAACATACAAAGAAAGATTATCCCTATCAAACTCCATTAGTCAAAGAAACTATGGGGAAAAATAAAAAAGGGAAAAGTATCCATCAAAGATGTCCGCAAAAGCAAAAGCAGGCTTTTCAAGCGATGTACAAAGTGTATGAAGCACTTGGTCCTAATTCCATGCACACTTTCGTATCCACCTATCATTGCTCATCTTCCCAAGTTTGGAGAGTCAAAGGTTCCAAACTGTCAACCAATCCATCTTTTATGATCCCTAAACACACTCCATCCACGCCTCCACGTATAACATCCAATTCTTGCATTGACCATGTATTGGCAACAACCCTTCATCATAAGGATTTAGAAGGAACTCTATCGCGATGCACGCACAGAGACAGAGTTAACCCTGGTATCAATAAAGCAGATCAAGAATCCCAAAATTTGCATTCAAGTGCACGTATCTTAGCAAAGCAGCTTCTTCAAGCAGGATATCGATGGAACATTATGACATGGGTATCTACATCAGCAACACCTTGTGATTGAGCATGAGCTTAAAATCTTTCAGAAAAATCAAAAAAATCAAAAAATATAAAAATCCAAAAAAAATCAGAAAAAGGATTGAAAACAGTAAAGAGAAAAATCGTCCTCTAGTGAAAACCGCATGAGCGGTGCTTTGGGAAAGACCATGACGAAAACCTGGCAAACAGGCATCATGTGTGGAATCGAGCATCTACGTATGCCACTTCAGGTGAAAGCATCTCGTCCCATCCATAATAAATCAAGCATTCCATCCATAAACCATTGATCCAATCCATTTTCATCCATTTGCATCCATCATCCAAGTTATCTTGATCTTGATGAAAGTTTGGGGCACACTTTACGCCTGCTTACGGTAAAACATCTTGACATGGGCCATTTTCATTTATCCTATCCTATACAACATTATCTGAGCTATGAAGCACTATCCAAATGAGCATTCTTTATCCAAATACCTTATCTTATCATAAGATAATCCTTGGCATCCTTTGCGTGCTTACCATATCCATGCATCCACACACCTATCCAAGCATCCATCCATCGCATTCCATACATTGCTAGACATTGGGGGCAAATGTGTACATCTTGCTTTGAGAATAAATTTTGATCTATATCCTACAACTTATGTGGTGATATGAACATTAGAAAACGTGAAGCCAAATTGGTCAAAGCATTTGTGATCCAAAATACAAATCACTAGCCCATGGCATATTTTGACGAGAAGACATTCCTTATTAGTCTTCATCTTTCATCGATCCAAACAATCAATATCAGTCGCATCTAACGCACCCTTCAAACATCACATCAAATCATTCGAACAACTTTTGTTCCAAATCAAGCTTCGTCAATGATGATCAATCAAATCCAATCAAAAAATCATCATCTCGGAATATCATTCCCAATCATTGTGTTGCTTAACACTATCCTTGCATTGTTGTGTATCCTCAACAATGTTATCATCATCAACCCTTGCATTGTTGTGCATCCTCAACAATGTTATCATCATTAATCCATCGATTCGATCAATCAACCTTAGCTTGATTTTCAACAAAATCGTAAACAGAGAACTGATAGCATCAACCATATCCATATCCAAATCGTCAAAATCCAAAAATTAAAAAAAACATAAAAAAAGAAGAAGATCCAAAAACATTCAAAACACATCAAAATCCAAAAACAAGTTGAAAACAGAAAACATCAAAAACATTGGAATCTGAACTACGTCGTCTCTGAGCTTAAACGTAGGCAAGGCTAAATCTTTGATCAACCCCTGAAACATCAAAATCCAAAAACATTCAAAAAACATCAAAATCCAAAAACATCAAAAAATCAAAAAATCAAAAACATCGCAAAATCCAAAAATCCAAAAATAGCCTCAAAACATTCCAAAAATGTCAAAAACATCCAAATATTTGAAAAAATCCATCCGTCTCATCTCACTTGCACTCGCAATAATCAATCATCCATAATAAACGGATCATCATCTTCATCCTTTGGCAACACAAATAGAAACAATCATAGCAGTTAGCAAAAGCAAGCTTCAATCGTAAAATTTAAAATCGAAACAACAAACCTTTAAAACAAAATCAAACTCTTGATCATTTTCAAACATGTCAATCAACCTTGTATCAACAGCCTATCAATCAACTTATGAAACCATCATCATCCTATACAATGCATGTCCTAGGATATATCGTTCCGACAATGGGCATCATTTTGGATATCACCTTGGATCCTTATCCTATCAAAACACATCCCTTTGGCTGAAGGTATGAAGAACATTGGCTTGTTTGCATATTTGATCTTTTTCTTTTTGATTTATCTTATTGCGATCATTCCAAGGACCTCTCGATGATATCCGAACGAAGGATTTAGAGAGATAGGAATCGGGCAACAATCATTATCTTTTGTCTATTGTGCTTGTTGGACATTCTTGTAAAATAACTTGGCAAATACTTGCTTTGTTAGGTACGTCCTAACAAGGTTTCCGTATGTCAAGTGTGAACAAGAATACTCCTATATGTTTGTCGAGTCAAAGTCCATCACACTAGGTACAACGCCATCCTAGTTTTTTATACCTTGATGCATCGTACCTACGTGTGTTATCAAACATAAGGTGAGTAGCCCTTTTAAAATCCCAATCCTTGATAAGAAAATCATCATCTATCATCATCATCATCTCTAATAAAGTCTCGTCAGATCATGGACTTGTGGGATCCTCTTGTCATCATCTCATTTCCACACTAACATCATCATCACCAATACATCTATCATGCATCCATCATGCATTCATCTTGCATCCACAAACTATCAGCATGCCACATATCAGTCATAGCATACATTTGCATAATCACATCATATCATCATCATAATATAGATCTGTTAGTCTAAGCATCCCATAAATCATCCATTG
Organism: Sequoia sempervirens; assembly: GCA_007258455.2. NCBI lineage: Eukaryota > Viridiplantae > Streptophyta > Pinopsida > Cupressales > Cupressaceae > Sequoia > Sequoia sempervirens. Next base: position 38,597 of record VDFB02104678.1, on the reverse strand, counting down.
CATAATCACAGCATATCACATCATTAATCTCATCCATCTCACATCATATCATCATTTAAGTTGTTTAGGATAATATAGATTTGTTATTCTAAGCATCTTAAAATCATCTCATTTGCATCATCATCCATAACCATCCATTTTGAACCTCTTTATCGTGAGATCGACCCTCAAATCGAATATTTTTTGCCCGATCTCTTGAGGGGGCAATGTACCAGTGTACTTCTTTCTACTGGGGCATTTGAAAAATTAGGAAGTTTTTAATTTTGATCACGGCAAGTTTATTCTTTGAACCAACGCAACAAGTACATTGCTTCAAAGAGGGGCAAAATGTAGACACGCAAAATTAGCATTATGCATAGTCATCCGCTCATTGAATAAATCAAACGCAGCAAATCCATTCGCTAGGAAAGTCAGGTCTTTAGTTCTAAGGTTATGCATTTAAATAAATCAAAGGCTCACATCATCCTTTAATTAAATAAATCAAACTTTATTTAATTAAAATCTCAAAGGTCATTTCCATCCTTTTCTGATTTAAATAAATCAAATATTTAAGTCCTAAAAGTCAAAATCATCTAAACACCATTAAGATAACCTAATCATCATTAAACTAATCTAACCATGATTAAATGCTAATCCTAACCACTTGCATTCTCTAGATTTAGCCACTTGCACCAATAAATCAATTTATTGATTTATTAAAATCAACATTTTCACTCAACATGGAATATTCCCTAGAATTTGAAATAAAAAACAAGTGGACATGTACATCCAACAAGTCATTTATGAGCTCTTACATGGCTCTTACATGTCCCCTTCCAAAGGTAAAACTCAACATTCATTGCACAAATTTGAATTCAAATTTCCCCCCCTCTTGGGCACATTTCCCAAATCTTGCACATGCATCAACCACTCACCACTTGACAAGTGTCTTCCTCTCATTTGTCCAATCTTAGTCCCACATCCTCCATGTTTAGCACTCTTAGCATTTGAAAATCTTTAAATAGAGGCTCCATCCTCAAGCAAATCCTCCACAATTTGATCCTCAAATCATATGCAAAGTCACTCTCCTTGAGAACTGATTTTGCCCACACCATCTTAGCATTCCATATCATTCATCATTGGCATTTTATCATATAGCTTATCTTGAACAAGGGGTTGGGAAAGGGCTATTTTCCACAATAGCACCAATCCCCCCATAAGATCAAGTGTTTGTCTTGTTTTAGAATAGGGATAGCTATTTGTGTTTGTATTTGCTCAATTATATCATCTTTTTCCTTATTTTCTAACAACGTAGATGGATTTTATGGGAACTCTTGTTTTAATCTTGCATTTTGATCTATTAATGTGATTGTTTGTTTCTTCCATGCAAGTTTGAAATGGGGTTCACACCCACCATATACTTTATTTTGCTAATAACCTGAGTGACTCTAGCCAACTTCGATTCCTTTTCCAGGTGATTCTCCAATTCACCAAGCCCAAGTTGTTAAGGGTAGAAATATATTCTGAAGGAATGTGAACAACCTCATGGTCATCTATTGACGATGGTGTAGGAGACACAGGAGGAGTGGGGACATGGTCGGTCTCATCGGAGAATCCTACCTCGCCCCTCGACAACTACTCTTGGGTAGCAAGACCAGTATCAAATCTAGCAAAAAGGCCCATAGAGAAACTAGAAGTGAGCTTCATCCTCTCCATCAAAAGGTGTCACACACTTCTCCTAAAACGGTACCTGGAATTCATGGAATGGGTTGTGATGCTCATAAACCTTCACAACACTCAAGGGTACAATGATCACAAGGTATAAAGGAAAAGTCTCAACACTGATGAATAGGATGACGTCGATTCACGTCGGGTTCAACAAAAATATAAGAGAGGGAGAGCAACCACATCAAGGCTCTAGGTCACGAAGAGCTGAGAGTGGAGGGCTGCCCTAACTTACCTCACTCTAAAAGTTGTTTTAAGACAAGGATTGAGAATGATGAGGACTATAATGTACTCCAATCACTCTACAAACCTTGAACTTAGGTCTGGGCTAGGCAAGTTGGTTTTTAGAGTCAGTACTATGTCTCAGATAGCTCTCTATCCAAGGATGACAATATGGAACGGTTGCATCTCTCGGGTGCACTGGCGTCTATACGATCAGAAAACAATGAACACAATACAAACTACCTAGAAACTAACTGGCAACCTAGCTAATAGACTTTAATGAAAATAACAAGATCATGAAAAAAAAAAGTAAATGTGTAAATAGTGGAGAAAATAGATAAAGACTAAAGTGATAAAGACCAACTCACAGAAGCATCAGTTCACCACCTACCTCCACACATGAGTTCACCTACACACAAGCAAGAAGGGGAAAATTGTTGGGGCTATATAGGGGCCTGCCTTAGTCAAACCCCCATTTTGGTGTTTCCACCTCCACAGACAACCAAAAAGCAACGAAGTAGAAATATGTGATAAAGGAAAGAAGAGAGAAAAAAATACTAAAAACAGTATTATGCTACCTCTATCAAATTACAAAGGAGAGGAGTGAAACATTACCACCTCCACCCAAAAGCTCACTAGCCAATGGAGGATAATATGGACTTGGCAAGGTCACCACAACCACAACTACAATGAACGGAGGTCTCGCAAGACCCTAAGCCCACACT
>VDFB02104678.1:0-17744 GCA_007258455.2 Sequoia sempervirens | reverse complement strand
GTGTGTAGTAGATTTTTTAATGGCTTCCTATAGTTATGAATGTTTTGTAGCTAAAGTTAAAATTGAGGAGACTAGTTTTGAGTTTAATCTTGCATGTAGCTTGTTGTAGATTGGAAAGACTATATCATGGTTGCAATTTAATAATATGAAGCCATTTTTCCTACAAGAAAGTTGATTATTTTATTTTTAAATTTTCTTATGTGATTAAATTTCTTGCAAATGTTATTTTAATGGTTGGAGGGTGTTGCACAACTGCAAAAAGTGACACCCATTGAGGGCCCTCAATTATTAATTTGCATCAAATGGTATCAGAGCAGGGTTCATGTTGAGGGATTTAAAAAAAATGAAAATTTGTTGTGGGTAGAAAAGGTGAATGAAAACTTGCAACTACAAAGAATTTGAAGAGGAAATGACACATAGAGGACATGGTAGAGGAAGAGAACCATGAGGAGATGATATTGTGGTCATGGAGATTCTAAGAGGAATAACAAAATGATTAGAATCCATAGAAATGACACAACCAAGAGGAATGCATATAGAATATGTTAGTGAAGATGAATTTGAGGAACTTTAAAATGCAGTAGGAGGAAGAGAGGATAAGCAAGAAGATAGATTCTTGTAGGTTAAATATAAAAATTGGGAAGCAAGCCTAGAATGGACCCACAAAGCTATAATGGGAGTTTGAATCTAGAATAACTCATTGATTGGATTACAGAGACGAAAAAATATTTTGATTTGGAATCCACAAAAGATAGGAATAAGGTGAATTATGTTTGCACAAGGTTGAAGGGACATGCATACCTATGATGGGAGCAACTACAAATTGAAAGGCGAAGCAAAGGAAAGGAAAAGATAAAGTCATAGGATAAAATGGTAATTAAATTAAAGACCAATTTTTTTCTAGTTGTTATCATATCAACTTGTTTAAGAAATTACAAAATTTGAAACAGAAGGATTCAAGTGTTATGGAATACACTGAAGAATTCTACAGGCTTAGCATTCAAGTTGGACATGTTGAAGATGATGAGGATAAGGTGGAAAGTTATGTCAATAGCTTATGGGTCTCAATCCAAGATAAACTCAATTTAGTTATGATGAGAAAAATAGAAGAAGCCTACTAATATGCTCTCAAAAAAGAGGAAAATTTGGCAAGAAAGAAACAAGGCAATTTCAGAGGTAGAGGGAAGACTTTAAGAGGTAGAGGACAAAAAAATAATAGAAGAGGGAAACCCACAAGAGAGGGAGAGTCAAGTTAGTCACAAAACAACTCCAACCCAAGTACAAGGGGAAGAGGAGATTTCCCAAGAGAAAGAGGTGAGACTTGAAGAGGAAGGGGAGATTATGGGAGAGTAAGAGAATTTTTTGGGGTGTGTTTCAATTGTTGAGAAGTAGGTCATAGGGATTTTGAATGCCCATAGATACAACAAGAAGGTGGAAAAACTAATAGAAATAATTTTACCACAACAGTTGAAGAAGAGGAAGAACAATTGGACCCAAAACATGGAGAAAATACCATGTTAAAAAGAGTTCTTTTGAAACCAAAAAAACAATAGTAAGAGCCTACACAAGCAGTTTATTCAAAACTATTTATACAAATCAAAGGGGAAGTGTTGTACAATAATTGTGGACAACGGTAGCACAAATAATTTAATGTCATAGGAAACGCATGAAAGTAGAAAAAATGTTAAGGCAATATTTAGTTAGATATCTATATTTATATCTATATCTATATCTATATCCACATTTGTATTTGTATATGTATTTATATCTATATAATTCTATTGTGTAATAAAAATAATACAAATATTATAGATATAATTTATCATTATTCACACTTATAATTAGCTTAGATCTTGATACACATTGGTTAAGCACACACATACTCTATTTTTATTTTGACTTCCTACAGAGGTTGAAAGAAAAAAATAGAGGCTTCACCACTTTGGTAAGCTTCTATGCAACCACCACTTTTCTCCTACCATAGACAAATGTCTCTTTGATTGAGTTCTTAAAATTTGATAGATTAATCATCATCGGTTGTTCATACCTAACTTATCTCTTATTGCTTTAGCATTTTGTTTTGATTATTATATTTTATATATTCTAATATTATTCATTTGTTGTTTTATTTACTTTTTAGGGATAGAAGGTCATTTTTGTGAAAGCACAAACACAACCACAAGCACAATAGTTCCCAAAAGTGCATTTTTATTCAACTCACTCTATCTATGTAACTTATTTTATTTTGCTCACACTATAAAAATATTTTATATATGTTTAATGAAATTTAAATGTCTCAATATAGTTTACCATTTATTAGTTTAAATAACACACACCTAAAAGGTAATTTAAGTTATATTTAGCAATATGGATAGTTTAAACAATATATTTAAATGGTGACATAAGAAAATGAATTAGGTGTTAAGAGAGGCAAGACCCATAACCTCCTCACACCAAGAAATTTTCTTTATACTCATTGACTTAGTGAGTGAATTCACAACATTCTCCAAAGCATCAACATTTTAAATTTTGACTTTTTCACTCTAAATAATTCTCAACCACTCATGAAAAAAATGATATTGTACATGTATATGTTTAATATGAGCATGATACATGGATTTGTTAGTCAAACAAATTGCATTCTAATTGTTGCATCACATTATTTAAATAAAACCAATACTTAAGAAAAATATTGTAATCACATTACTTCTTTAAAGCATGTTTTAAAACCATATACGATAAATTTTTATTCAAAATAGAAACCATAAGCTTCCTCTTACTTATTCAACTAGTTTCTCCACTAAATAGAGTGAACACATAGCCACTTATATAAGGGAGAGGAGCCAATCATGAGCAATCGTGGGTATAGTATTTGACACTCTAGGACCCAATCTTGGGTAGTAAAAAATCCAATAAATTCATACTTACTATCCAACTGCAAAACACTTTAATTCATAAAGTACACAAGCTGACCAATCATGTAATGCCACATCAGCGTACCAATAATACATGACTTAGTGACCCACTATCGGTCGATGACACATTTTGACTTTTTTTGTGGTTTTGTCCGTAAACATTGAAAATTGTACGAAAAAACAGGGAGGGGGTACCAATAGGACTGTGAAAGGACGTGTGCAAAAAAAGTTGGTCGACTCGAATACAACTAACGTGGAACCCTCACTCAACATCGCCCTACCCACCACTAGTCCTTTAACTCCTACTAACTAAATATTTAAATAGCACGGCTTCTCTCAAACTGCACGTTACAATTTTTTATTTAAATGTGTCATCATCTACACTTAGCATCTATTCCATCTTTCTATGGAGCAGCCTGCATACCCTGTTACAGAAAAACAATTTAATGTTACATTCAATTTCCAATTGCTATCTTACATGGCGCGCCCCTTTGTGGGTTTCTTTTTTCTTTAAGTTCTTTCTGAACTTCTGCATGGACTTTACGGGCTGTGATCTCTTTCTCTAAGGGTGGTCCCATGGAGGGGGGCTTCCTAAAAAATTTCAGCAGTGCTGCTGAGATTTTTTAGGAATATTTTAAAGATGGTGGTCCCATGAATTCAATTTTGCAATTCAGCTTAAAAGTTTGAGCTCCAAAATTCAAGGGACGAAGTGGAGTAATTTGATAAAAATTAATAAACAAATAAAAATTCTCTCATTTTTTAGTTTTTTTTAGGAATTTAAAATTCAAAGTGATAGACAAGTGGCAGAAAAAATTCCTAAGCTGTAGGGGCAATTTCTAGCCCCACCTCAATTTCACCCGCTGAAATTTGCTCCTAAAAGGCAGGGGCTGCTATTTTTCAGGAGGAGATTCCAATTAATCCTGTAGCATAATTTTTTTTGCTCATGGGACCGCTTGATCCTAGAAGCCCGCCCCCATAGACCATACAGTAAGCTGCATTCCACTCTCTTATCAGTCTCACCCTTTACATCCCCTCATTTCTCTCTAGCGCCACCTCTCCTATCCTGCCTGCATGGCATTTTTAACACCAATCTACATTTTTTAACTTCTTCTAAGTGGCGCACTATCTCCTCCTATGCGCTGGCTTTTATCTCAACCTTATGTGTGCCTTCTTATCTGCTATGCCTCCATTTCCTTTGTGCATAAGTTGCCACTTCCTGCGCCTACTCCTTCATTTTCTTGCTGCACTGACTTTTCTTACATTTTCTTTTTTGCCTCCTCTTCCCCACGCCACCCTTCAGTTTCCCTTATGCCTCTTTCACTTCTCTATTGCTTATCATTCCTCTCTTCTACTCAGACCGTGACTTTTCATTATTTTTCTCCCTGTTCTTTAGTTGTGCCCCCTGTATTTTGTTTTCATTATATATTTGTCATTCAGTTTAAAATATTTAAACTATTTGTCTTTTAGTTCAAATTCATGAAAATCAAAGGAAAATAGAAATTTTGCAACCATATGTAAATTTGTGCATTCATTATTTTGTGACATGGTGACAACGATAGAACCCCACAAAATCCTTCTTCGACGACTCTCCGAACTTAAGGAAATTTTACCTATGTCAACATATTCAAATGCGACTTGATATTTTCTCATTGAATGTCTTTGCCTCTTCCAAAGTCATATGAGCGTTTGCTTGTCTTACAAAGAACATCAACCAAAATTGAATCAATGGGAACCAAACAAAACTGAAAATGTTTTTGTGTGATGCCTATCACGCATTGTGCATCAGTTGTGCTTTAGTCAACTCATTACAACCAATAAGGGAGGGTTACACTCAATTTTAAGAATTTAAATATAAAAGTCAAATGTCTAAATCCCTACATGTGTACAGATGACCTAGAAAAGTTTCACACCCACATATTTGAACAAAGATTACAAATAATTAGATATGAAATTAGATCTAAATCTTAAGGATGAACAACAATGAATAAAAACTAAAATAAGATTATTTACCAACTTCTAAAAAAATATATCTTACACATTATTCAATACATAAGAATAACCCAATCACTTATTAAATTCAAAACATATAAAATAAAAACATGTATTTGCCTTATTCTTTTCCTCTGAGATCCATTTTATCAATCTTCTCAACTATTGAAGGGTCATCTATTGGTTTTCTTTTCCTCCAAGATCCATTTTACCAATCTTTCAACTATTGAAGGTCCATCTATTGATTGGCCACTGTCCAAATTCTACAAGCAGACTAATTAAAAAAGACTTTGAAAAATGTCTTCCTCTTTACAAGTCTTAAATCAGATAGGCCTAAAAAATGCAGGTCTTAAAATTAAATAAGCTCCCTGGAACATAGAACATTCTTATTACTACAATACCGTTGATGATAACATCTCAAAATTCTCCTGCTCTTGAAGCATTTCATAAACTTTTTCTGAAATTTCACTGTATCTCTGGGTGGTTTCATTAAGAGCCTTTGAAAGATAAGCTATGTATTTCCTTAGAGAAGCCTGGTCACTAACGATTGATCCTATCACCTTTTGCTTTTCTTTGTTGTCTTTCATCAACTTCAACCCCTTTTCACTCAACTCATCATTCTTCTTTATAAACTCTGCATGCTGTGACTCCAACAGTTCCCTTTGCCTTTCATTTTCCTGCACTACTTCATCATGAGTTTCCTGCATCTCTCCCAAACAGATATTTAACTCATGAATAGCCTTCATTAGCTCACCATTTTCATCCCTCAGTTTTTCCACTTCCACCACCTGATTAACAATAGCTTTGTCATAATGAGCCATTACTGTATCAAATCCCCACTTTTCTGCTTCTAAAACACCTTGTAGTTCAGATAGCTGAGCCCTAAGCCCTTTGTTTTCTTCCTCTATATTTTCATGTCTTTCCTGCAGCTTACCTAAGCTTCTACTCAAATCAAGAACCTTGTTCTTGAGTTGAGCATTGTCATAACTTAATCCATCATCCTTTTCAGCTTCCAAATATGGACAATCCACCTCTGTTATAACCACCATTTGCTCTTTCAACTGTGAAATATTATCTTCCACATTGTTTTTAATAGAGACCATTGTTAGGAACTCATTTTCTTTTTCTACAAATCCTTTTCTATAGCTTTTCTCATCTCCCTTTAACTGTGTGTGGCCTTGCTGCCATCCATCTTCTTTCTCTACCATCTGTATTTCAATCTCCATTTCAATTTCATTGAATTCTTCCACATTTTCTTTGAACTGTGATAAATCATTACATTTTCCAGATCGCAGTGATCTTGTAGCTGCCTCCAATTCTTGAGATGTAATATGTAGTTGTTGTTTTAACTGTAAAATGATGTCTGCTGCTTTGAATTCATATTCTTTCTTTTCAATTTCTTGGTTCAGCCTTCTCTCAAGATCTTTTATGTGTCTCCGAGCCTTCACAATTGTAGCTTTGTGTTCCTCCTCTTCATTTCTAAGACTATTGTTTTGTTCTTTAAGAATCCTGTTGAGCCTCTGCAAATGGGAGATTTCATCATATTTCTTGTTTTGTGTGTCAGTGGATACAACTGCTCCATTTTGGGGGAGTGGTTTGAGTCCCTTCCTTTCAACCTTCCTCAGACCATTCATATTGTGTATTCTGGATACCTGCCGAAAAATCAGAGCAATAACAGAGTAAGGACCTGTCTTATAGCACAATTAAACTTGGATTTTCAATATAAAAAATCTATGAAGGTGACCCCAAAAACTGCCACTAAAAATTAAGTTCAATTATTATCTGATAGGTTATATATAGTGTGAGATTTGAGTCTGGAACAAGTCTTGCGCCTCCAAACCACTATTGAGTAGTTGGAAAACAAGTTTCAACTGTTATTTAATGGTAAACCAGCTGCCATTTAATGGTAAAAACCTCCAAAATATCAGGTAAAAGCCTCCAAAATCTCACTTATCACATAAAATCTAAACAAATATTGATGTGACAACTGGATGGGAACATTCTATTTCTACTTGTAGTGTTTTTTGTCAATTTGATGACAACTTTCTTTTTTCATTTGCATTATTTTATGTTTTAAAACATATTTTATATTCAGATAATACTTAATTTCTATAAGAAAAAAATCTAGATTTGTCTAAGTTTATCTCATTCCATTATTTAACACTTATTATTAATTCTTTAATCCATCCACATACAACTAGAATTTGTAGTGCATCCATGCATAAACACATACTCTCTGACATATTAACATACATATAATTTTCTAGCTGCCTAAGGGTACGGTCCCATGGAGGGGGGCTTCCTAAAAAATTTCAGCAGTGCTACCTAAGATTTTTTAGAAATATTTTAAAGATGGTGGTCCCATGAATTCAATTTTGCAATTCAGCTTAAAAGTTTGAGCTCCAAAATCGGGGAATGAAATTTTGATAAAAATTAATAAACAAATAAAAATTCTCTCATTTTTTAGTTTTTTTTAGGAATTTAAAATTCAAAGTGATAGACAAGTGGCAGAAAAAATTCCTAAAAAATTCCTAAGCTGTAGGGGCAATTTTAGCCCCACCTCAATTTCACCCGCTGAAATTTGCAGTCCTAAAAGGTAGGGGCTGCTATTTTTCAGGAGGAGATTCCAATTAATCCTGTAGCATAATTTTGTTTGCTCCATGGGACCGCTTGATCCATGAAAATAGAAGCCCAAGCCGCCCCATGGGACCATATAGTAATTCTTGAACCTCCTTTAGATGCAAGTGCTAGTTTAAGCAATTGTGGATTCTTAGTGTAGTTGGATTAACTTGACCTTAAATAGATTAAAAGCATATCAATAAAAATAAATTTAATAATTAAGTAAAGAGCTATAATTTATAATAAGGGAAACATTTATAATAAAAAAGATAATTGAATAAGTAGTTAAAAATATTCAGATTTAATAAATATTTTATAAATATGAATAATTATTTTTAAAATAAATTCAAATAGTCTTAAAATAAAGTTAAGACATCAAGGATTTTAAGTATGTCCTAAATAGAATAATTCTGTAATAAAATATGGGGAGAAATATAGTTTCCAAGAGTTTATCTATCTTAAATAACAAATTTAATATAAACATCTTCAAAAATTTAATCTTTTAAATAGATGTACTTAAAATTTGTATACAAGTTTAATTAATTAGTGTACATATTTTAAAATATCAAAAAAACCCTACCTTAAAATTATACTTCAAAATTTATAAAATTGTTATAACTCACAACTTTTAAAATTATATTATATTTATTATTTCTCACCAAAAGAAAATTATTAAAGAATATTAAAATAATATCTAATAAAATGTCCTCTCTATAACTCATAATAGTATCATTGCTACTTTATTTGTGTATCAATAAATTACAAGCTATAAAGTAACAGTTTGAAATTCTGCCTACTTAATACAATAAAAAAAAAGTTTATGTTGATCTAAAATTCATTCTATATAAAAATCTGTTAAGGCTCATAATTCTTAATCTATCCTAAAGACAGAGAAAACTTAGGCCTTATGAACAAAGGCAAAACCAAAACAAATCATGAATATATAATTATAAGACCTAAAATTTATGGATAATCTACCAACTTTTCTTCAAATTCAGAAGAAGAAACAATTAAAATTACCTTTGCTCCCCTAAAAAATAGTGGATTGTAGGGGCAGAATCTTGAATATAATGCTTTATTTGTCTTTTTACTGCTTCTAAAATTCTGCTTTAGGAGGAAAAAAATCTTTATTGTGATCACAACTCACAACAAACCAATGTTGTGTGTTTCTTCTTTCTTGAACTGAACTTCCTTGCAAATTGATTTTTATAGATGATATTCACATTCACATGATAAGGTGGAGAATTTGAATAGCTATGAAGATAAGAGGGTGGAGTTAATTTAAAAAAATAAAATAAAATATGTTATTAGATTGAGAGTAATTGTCAAAGACGATATGTTTATTTTTGAAATATTCAAAAATATATATTAAGATTTAAACTATTAAAAAATAAAATATAAATATATAAAATTTATTATTAAAAATAAAATAAAATTTATTCAAATAATAAATTAATTTTTAAAATAAAATTAAAAAATATAAATAGAAATAAACAATATAAATTAAACTTAAATTAAAATTAAAATTTATGTATTGATATTTACTTAAAGAAAATAGGTAGCACTATTTTTTTATAAATAGTTAGTAGTTATGCTTATGGCTATTTTGAATGTTTTATGAGTGCCATTTATTTGGATTGCAAGTTTCTAGGTGGGGCACTCATCAAATGGGAACATGTATTGAAATAATGTTTACTATATCTATACCTTATTTGAGCTTCTAGATATTTTATTTTCATGTTGTCATTTTATGTTTTAGTTGTATTCTCATGTAGCTTACATGTAAATCAAAGTTGGGGAAAGTGTAATTGTGAAAATTGTGTACTCTACAAATTTTTTCCATTTTTTTACTCAAATTGGTTAATTTATCCCTTTATTCAATGCCAAGTAGAAAAATGTCATGGCTTTAATAAGGAATTGACACATGACTTGAACCTCATCTATTCCCATTTGCACTCATTCCCCAAAATTGGTTTTCTCTAAAAAAATTTATGTTCCTATCCTATATCATGTCTATAATTGTGAAATAGATGTAGATAACTTCTCACTCATCTAGATTTTATGTGCCAACATAACATATCCATAACACTATGGGGAGCAAACCCACGGCCCAAGCCAACTTTGCTACTCGGACGAACTGACACAAAAGAGTAATTATTATTATCTTGTCCAAACTCCCAATCATGCAAACCATTTCTTATGAGAAGATCAAATTGGATACTTCAAGGTAAGATGAAAGTGAAGATTGGGCTCCTAAAAATTGTGTTTGTTTCAGAAACTGAGAGACAGCATTTTGAATTATCAGTGACGCTCCCATCTGGGTTAGATTGAGCAAGCTTCCGATGGAGTTGTGGTTGTAGGATATCCTTTGCCTCATTGGAAATTCGCTAGGTAAGTTTGTGCACAGTGCGTATTTTCCTAGAGGTGGTAGGGTGGCTCCTTATGCCCGCATTTGTGTCAGGATGGATCTAAGCAAACCTATCAATCATTCGGTCAAGTTAAGCTCCATACTGGGGGACTTGATTGTGGGTGTAGACTTCAGAGGCTTCCCAATCAGGTGCTTTAAGTATGGATCCATTGGTCATATTGCGAGATGGTGTGAGGTGAAGTCCAAATTTGATGTGGATTCTCTCAAGCCTTCGGATCCAATTTTGGCTTTCACTGTCGAGATCAAAAATCCTGTGATGGATAAACCTTTGTTGGCACCTTCAGGTGCTCGTGGGGGAGAAATCCCTCCGTTAGAAGAAAATAGATCAAAGGGTGATTCCTCTTTGAGTTCTGAGGAGCAGGGGGTGCTTCAAGATATTGGGAATCAATTGAAGGATCTGTCCGAGGTTGGTCCTCATGTTGCATCCCCTGTTTAGACAACTATGTTGGATAGATATAAGGAAGATAGCGAGGTTGAATGAGAGGGCAAGGGAATTCGTGGAGTATGGTGACTAGGAGAGAAAATAAAATGGGGAGCAAGGGTTTGGTGGCTATAGATGCAGGAGGTGGGAATTCTAAAGGCAAAAGATTGGAGGCAATAAAAATGAAGTTACAGGTGTTGGAGGATCTGGTAAATGGTTCTCAAAGATCTTTGAAATTCTTTGTCAAATCTGGAAGTGGGCATCTCCCTGTAAGAAAGTATTGATGAAGGTTGTAAGCTAGAATTCATAGGGCATCAATGCCTTGGAAAAGTGTCGCTTGTTGAAGCAGCTGATTCCATTGGAAGCTCTGGATATTTTCTGTTTCCAGGAAACTAAGGTTGATTTTGACAGATTTAAAGCTATCTTGTCTCGGGTTTGGAAGTTTAGTGAATCTGTGGTGGTAGCTGCGAAGGGCACGACTGTTGGCCTGACAATCTTTTGGAATAGTTTATGTTGGGTGGGGCAGGTTGTGGATGTTTCTTCCTCTTGCATTTTAGTTAGGTTCAAGAATATTAGGGATGGCCTCAGCTGTTTGGCTACAAATGATATGGGCCGAATTCGGCTCAAGGTAGAAGTAGGACTTGGGATTACATTTAAAATTTAAGAAGGATTCATACAAAAGAATGGATTATTGGTGGTGATTTCAATGCAGTGCTTAATTTGAAAGGAAAAAAAGGTGTCAGGGTTTTGTCTGATTCTAGTTCGTCCGATTTCAGGATTTTCAATGAGGATTTGGCTTTGGCGCACATCAAGCCGAGAGGGGGATGGTACAGTTTGAATAATAGGAGAATTGGTGGCCCAATAATATTCTTTGTCATTTAGAATCTTTTTTTGTTAACTCAGAATGGTTGCTAGATGTGGATGGCTTCTACTCGTCATGATTTAGTTTGGTGGATTGGACCATTGGCTGATTTCTTTGGAATTCAATAGAAGCTTAATTCCCTTTAAAATAGAGTCATTTTGGTATGAACACTCAGATTTCAGCAAAGCTCTTCAAATCTGGTGGAATAAGGATTTTAAGGGTAATATGAGGTTCATTTTATTGTAGAAGATTGCTAAGGTAAGGAGACACGTTAGATCTTGGAACAAAGAGGTTGCCAAAATTTATTTGAGGAAAAATGAGTTGTCAAAATTTATTCGAGGAAAAATGAAGGATTGAAGGGTGTAGAGAAGAATATTGTAGATTCTGGTCTCTCTCTAGCTCTTTGGGAGCGTGAGAAGGATTTTCTCTTAGAGCTGGAGAGAGTCCTTAGAATGGAGGAGATCTTTTGGAAACAAAAGTCTAGAGTTAAGTGGCTAATGGAGGGAGATTGCAACACCTTCTTCCTCCATTTATCCACAAAGATTAGAATACATCATAAAAAATTTACTTCCGTGTAGTTGCCAGTTGGTGCCACCATTGAGGATGTGGTCGCTATCCGAGAGAGGAAGGAATTTTTTCCTTTCCTTGCTAGGCTTCCCCCCTCCTATTGAACTTGAAGCTCAAGAGGATCTATTATGTAACATTCCCTCTTTAATCACAAGTGAACAAAATGATATGATGATTGCCCCCTTTTCCTTTATTGAAATTAAGCTTGCTACCTTTTCCTTAAGGGCTAGGAAAACTTTGGGTTTGGACGGTTTTCAAGTTGAGCTTTTTTAGAAGTTTGAAGAGATAATGGAGGAAGATGATGCCTAGAGGGCTGCAGAGGAATGCAAAAGTAGGAAGTCTATGATGAAGGCTTGGAACCACACTTTTATTTCTCTTGTGCCAAAGAAGGCGACTCCAAAGTATTTTGATGAATTTAGGCCTATTGCCTTCTGTAATATCATATATAAAATTGTCACTAAATCTATGGCCAATTGGTTGAAGGCTTGTTTGGATCAAATTGTTTTAGATGAATAGAGCAGATTTATTAAGGGCATTTTTTTTGGGATGAGATTATTACGACACATGAGATGATTCACTCCATAAAATCTAGGAAAAAAGAAGGTATGGTTGTCAAGCTTGACATCAATAAGAATTATGACATGGTTTCTTGGGGCTTCCTAATCCAGGTTATGGGTAAGTTTGGTTTCCAAAAAGATTGGTGCAATTGGGTTTTCAGTTGTATCTCTTCGAATTCTTATGCAGTTTTGGTTAATGGTGTTGCTACCAAGGTTTTTGATGCTAAGCGGGGGTTGTAGTAGGGGGATCTCTTGCCCCCCCTTCTTATTTCTAATCTTTGTTGAGTCCTTAGGTAGGGCCTTCAAATAAGAAGCTCTTCGCATCCACCTTAAAGGTTTACAGGTTTCATGAGGAATGGACAATGTCACTCATCTCTAATTTGTCAGTTATACTCTCTTGTTTGGTGAGGCCACAACTAGAGAGGCTAGAGGTATCAAAACAATTTCAGATTTGTAGTGTAGAAAAATGTATCCCTCTACATTTTCACACTTGTTTGGGCCCTCCCTACTAAAATTGGGCTTCTTTATGCCTCATTTGGTCCTATTTTGCATCCACAAGCTTTATTTAATTCATCTTTCCGAGGATAATCCCGATACATATATGATAACCAATCATAATTTAATGTTTTTGGGTTGTGTGTCTCAGATTTAGTGATTTAGGACCCATATGCCACCTTGGGCGTATGGGTCCCACCTAAGTTTCGGGGCATGAACCTGAATTTGGCATTGAACTTAACATATCTTGAAATTTGTGTCCCAAGCTTAGCCTACTGGGACTCATATGCCCCAACCCGCTTAGCTTGGACCTATTTTAAATTCAAATTCTTGGCAGGATTTTATTCTCCTAGATTTGATGTCGGCTTGTAGTGTTGTAATTTCAAGAAATTTGGCATAAACAAGTATAAATACAACGTTATTTCACATATTTTCTCCTAGCAAATTAAAGAGAGAATTCCTAATACAAATTTATGATCATAAGAGTTCACTTGAGAGCATTCAAGAGTTGATTACCAAACATTTTGGAGCTATATTCAAGAATCAAGCATCATGTCAAAGTCATCATGCATCATGTGTGTTTTTGAGTTATCATTTGTGATGTAGGTTCTTATGATTCAAGCAGGCATTCAAGTCAAGATCCATAACCTTATTTCAAGAGTCAAGATGTACATTCATGCTAGCCATTTCATACAAGTTTGTAGCCTTTGTTACAAGGGTTTGGTGAGTTGCAACATAGCTTATTTTCTCATTCATTAATCCTTCATTCTAGATTTGATTTCATTTCATAGTTTGATTACCAAAACGGGGTTGACCAAGGCAAACCCCTATCCACTAACAAAACAACATTTTTCCCTCTCTATGATGTGTGATTTGTAGATTTAGGTTGAAGATCCATTGAAGAGAAAGATTGGAGAAAGTTGTCAAAGTTTCAAAGTTGTCAAAGTTGTCACCTTTCATGCGAGATCATGGAAAGTCACCTATAGGTCGGATTCAAGGTTTCAGACTCGGAAATCAGGAAGGAGAGAAGCTACAACAAATCACTAGAGGATATCGAAGTTTCAAATCAACCCTGATACTGGGACTAAATCAGCACTTGTGGCGTATGAGGCTTAGTACACCAGTTTTCAAATATTTTTCTGCAGATCTTGGCTTACTAGTTGTAGATTCTGGATCCATCCCGAAACCCTAAATTGGAACTAAATCACCCAACTGACGTATGAGTTCCAGTGTGCATCAAAATTCAACATTTCAGGATTTTAGATCTTATTTCAGAAATCTTCAGCTTTCCAAGTGCACCTCTATTCATTCTCAGTCCATTCTTTTGATTTTGAGTTTTACTTCCTAGGTTATATAGTTATATTTGCATATCATTTGCATCTCTTTCTTTCTAAGCCTTTGCTTAGTGGTGAACCTCCTTTAGTCTTTAATCACACCGTAGGAGACCTTATAGCAGATCTCTTCTCTCACTTGGACCATTGGATTGAGATGTCTAGGGTTTCCTTGAATGAAACAGAGTAAAATAGGACCCCCCTTTGTGTGTTCCATCTCCTAAAAGGTGGAATAGCTCACTCCTATTTTCTTGGTTTTAGGATCTTTTTGAAAAATTTGTTGGGCAGGTCGTTAACTATGATAAATCTAAAGTCTTTTTTCTTAAAGACATGTGTTTGGAAAGATTGGAAATTTAGCATATCCTTGGTTTTGAAGTAGATAAATTTCCTAGCAAGTATCTTGGTATGCATCTTATTGACCAATGGTTATCTGTTGTTGATTGGAGCTCGATTGTTGACCACGTTCAACGTAAGCTAGCCTCTTGGAAGGGGTGTTGGTTGTTTTTTCAGGAGTATTATGCTTATCAAGTCATCTTTTTTGGCGATCCTCGTCTTTACTATATATGTGTTCCAGATCCCTACTAGAAAGTTGTTAAGATTATTGACAGAGCACGACTCTTCTTGTTGGGTAGTAGTGAAAATTCCTTCAAGCACAACTTGGTGAGTTGGTTTAAGATATGCCAACCATTGAGGCAAGGAGGGTCGGGGATAAGAATATGTCTCAATATGAATAGAGCCTTAGGGGCTAAGTTTGTTTAGTAAATCTATGTTGAAGGACATAAACAACGGAGAAATTTTAACAAGCTAAATACTTAGGCATGATAGGGGCAAATTGTTTAAGGTTAAGCTCCCTAAGGGTTCTAGTATTTGGAACTCCCTTAGATTGTGAACTTATCTTATTGCTCCTGACATTCAGTGGAGGATGGGTAATGGTCAGAATATCAAATTTTGGAGAGACTGTTGACTGGAAGATTGTGCCTTGAAGGACTTTCTAGATGTTAGGCCTTTGGTTAGTCATTTCGAAGAAGTGGCGGGGGATAGAGTTAGTCATTACATAGAGAAGTCTAGTGGGTAGCTTTAGTGGAAGTGTTTGGCTACTTTAGTTGTTGAGCCAGTGGGTTCATGTGCTTCCATTAAGCTTAGGCTTGAGTAATGGACCATTCCAAATTAGGGTGCGAAGGATAGTAGGGTTTGGGGCTTTAAATGTTGTGGCTCAGTGAAACTTAAGAAGGCTTATAATTCTTATTGTTGTAGGGGGGTTGATGTTAACTCTACAAGTCATATTTGATACAAGTTTGGGCTCCCTAAAGAGAATTATTTTTTGTGGTTTGTGTGGAAATGTAGAGCTTTCACTTGGGATCGTTTGTAGAGGTTGGGAAAATATAGTTTGTCCAGATGCATGTTGTGATTGGAGGTGGAAGAGAGTAATGATCATTTGTTTTTAATTCATTTTTCCTATGCTAGATAGTTGTGGTTTTTCTTCTCTCTTAAGTGAAGTCTTGTGTAGGTCATCCCGAAGATCTTCCCTCTACCATTTGATAGTTGGTGCTTAAAGATCATTCTTGATTTTGGGGTTGAAATTTATTTGGAAGGATGCTCTTGCTACTATTCTTTAGAATATCTGGCTTGAATGGAATAGGAGGGTGTTTTAAGCTATGGAGTAGGGGGTGGAGAGAGTGTGGGATAGGATTGAAAGTTCTTTGGCTAGATTGGGGGAGAATAGGAATGCTAAATTCAAAGGTGTGGATAAAAATGAGATCCACTAGGTTGATGCTTGGCCATGATTTTGGTGGCTGGGGAGTGGTTTTTTCTTTAGGAAAGTTGAAAGAGCAAAGAGTTAGCTAGGTCACTCTAGGTGTTGGATGGATCAAGTTTAATTTTTATAGGGTAGTTAAAGGTAACCTTGAGGTGGCTAGTAGTGGTGGTGTCTTCATGGATGAGAGGTGTCATTTGGTTGGCTTGTTTGCTACTGATTGTGGGATAGATTCTCAAAATTTTGCCGAGGCTCAAAATTTCCTCAAAGGTTTGGATCTAGCCAAGAGGAAACAGTGGCATTGGATTTAGATCGAGGGTGATTCCAAGTTAGTTATTGAGATTTTTATAGGTAGGGAAGTAAAGAACTAGTGTCTTGACATGATCCTAGAAAAGGTCGACTCCTCTATGCTTGATTTCTCAAAATATAGATGCTCCCATATCACGTGGGTTAGTAATAAGGTTGTGGATTGAGCAACAAATTTCAATGTTAATCTCTATGCTATAATGGGAAAGAATGTTAGAGTTTGGTGAATGAATTTTCTATCTGAATTCACTAAAATTATGCAAGAGGATATCAAGTCTCATCCCCCACCGTTCACATTCTTGTTCTCTCGGTGTGGTTTGGGCTCTTGTCACAAGTTTAGTTCCTTAAGTGGGTTTTGGTCTATTTGTTGGAATTATGCCCAAAGTTGTATTTCCTTGTATAGTCGAGGCCTTTGGCCATGTATTTTTGTTTGGTTCTTGGAGCCTAAACTAGGTTTTATAAAACAAAAAACAAAGGTGAAGATCTTGGAAATAGTGGAGATTATATTTGTTTGTGTAGCAAAAAAATGCACTTGTGACTTGGTTGATTTTGTAGTCAAGGATATTTCCTTGATAGAAAATGTTTTATAAATTATAATCAATTTAAATGATAAGCCCTAGTTTTCTATAATAATGGAGAGACACTTTGACACATTTAATAGAGTCAGATTCAACATAAATATTAGAGCTAAATGCTTGCATTTATTATTTTAAATTTTGAGCATTCATTTCAACATGTTTATCAATCCTTGCTCTTAGTTATAAATTATCTACTATTAATGGCGATTAATTAATTTATTGGATAGAAATTGGGTTCCTTTCAAACCTCATTTTTTACCAGTTATGTAAAAAAAATTAGGTAGGATTTATAATGTTCATCATGCCTATATCTTATGCTCATGATTATAAGGTTTATGATTTTCAAGACAATATCTCACATTTGTTTGATCTTATAGTATACCTCTATTCAACACTTCATGGATATATATCTTGCTCTATTTGATGTAATTAATAAGAGAATATTTTCTTCTATCATTTTGTGGTACTTTCATGAACATAACTTCTCATATTTGGGTGTTATATGACATGTGCTATCTATTCCATCATATCTAACCTTTATTGGGGTTTATCTTATTTATATATATGATCTACCCTCCAATTTATTTACATATTTTTTATGCAAATAATTAGAGGGGGAAAGTGAGGTGATTAATGTTCCTTTTATTCAAGAATGATCATAGGATAAACATATGATTCAATCTATCCATAGATCTAAAGTTTATCATATATATTTAGGTGCCCCATGACACTATCTATCAACCTTGTTTCATTAAGGGTGGCATCTCTAAACCTACCTTTCTTTTTATTTTTTATTTTGATTATAGACAAAACATTATTATTTTAAATTCCTATGTGATGCTACTCATTTCTTTTATTTAAATATTTTGTAGGTTCTTCAAGATGAAGAACTTATTTCAAGAAAACAAGTATTAAGATAATAT
>VDFB02104677.1:0-13605 GCA_007258455.2 Sequoia sempervirens | reverse complement strand
TGATGTGGAAACTAACTTTGTAAGAAGGATGAAAAAGGGACCAGTAAGTACAAAGGTGAACTACCTTTCAAATGTTTTAGCTATGGTGAAATAGGTCATTATGCTTCAAGATGTCCAAAAAGAGTTGTAAACAATAATAATAAGGAGAACAAAGGAAAGATGATTAAAATAAGTCAACATGTCAAAGAAGATGCTAGTATTTCTGATGATGGATCTAATTATGGAGATTTTGATGAAAATGAATGCTTTTTCTTGGGTATTAAAGATGATTCTAGTCCTGCTAAGTCTGAAATTTGTGTGAAGGAAAGTGTTCCAAAGAAGAAGGATAAGGTTGAAGGTACTTTGATTTCTACTTTTCATGTTAAAGAAGATAAGAATTACTAGGCTGTTGACAGTGGCTGCTCTAATCACATGACTAGACAAAAGTAAGTTTGTTAAACTTGAAAAGTATGATGGAGGATTAGTTAAATTTGGAGATCATTCAAGAACTAAGATTTGTGGAATAGGTTGAATTAGTTTTGATGGCAAGCATAATATTGAGGATGGTTACTATGTTAAGGGTTTAAGGAATATTCTTTTGAGTGTTGGACAAATGTGTAGCAAAGGATATAATCTTGTGTTTAAGGATGAAACATGTGAGATCAGAAAAGGGTCTGGAACTGTGATTGTTGCTGGTAAAAGGACTGATGGAAGAATCTATCAGTTTAAGGGTGTTGATGGCCACTGCTTTATGTCTTAGATTAATGATAGTTGGTTATGGCATTGAAAGATGTGTCACATGAATTTTGATAACTTGGTGATAATTAGTTTAGTTCATGCAGTGAGATATCTACCAAGAATTACAAAGCCTATCAATATTGTTTGTAAGGATTGTCAGTTTGGAAAGAAAGTAAGGAGTAGTTTCAAAGGAAATGAACAATCTACTACAAGACTACTAGAATTGATACATACAGATCTTTCTGGTCCTACAAGGGTGGGAAGTCTTCAAGGTGACAGGTATTTTATGCTTTTGATTGATGATTATTCTAGAATGACATGGGTTACTTTTCTTAGAGAAAAATTTGATGCATTAGATAGATTCAAGGCATTTAAAGCTATGGTTGAGAATGAAATGAATGTGAAAATAAAATGTTTGAGGTCTGAAAGAGGTGGATAATTCACCTCTAATGAGTTTAACATGTTTTTACGAAGTTCATGGAATAAAGAGGCACTTCTCTGCTTCTCGATCTCCTCGGTAAAATGGAGTGGTTGAGAGGAAAAACTAGACTATTCAAGAAGCTACTAGAACTATGATGAAAGAAGAAAATCTATCAGAAGTCTACTGGAGAGAAGCAATTAATACTGTTGTTTACATACTTAATAGAGTTCAAGCCAAAGCTAACAACACAAAGACTCCCTATGAGTTATGGTACGAAAAGGATTCCTACTATCAAGTATTTTAGAGTATTCAGAAGAAAATGTTATATCAAGAGAGATGAAGAAAACTTAGGAAATTTTGATGCAAGGTATGATGAAAGTATCTTCCTTATATATTCTAATAAAATAAAAGCTTATAGATGTTGCAACAAAAGGCTGAGAAAGATTGTTGAAATTGCACATGTTAAGGTTGATGAAATTAATAGAATTCAATTGCAGTAGATGAATATGTGTCAGATGAACATGATTGTAGAGAAGAAGAAGAAAAAGTTGAAGAAAAAGAAGTGCATCTAATAAAGAGGAAGAAGCTCCAGAGAAGACACCTAAGACTTCTAAGTATTTGCAAAAGAATCATTCCAAAGATCATATCATTGGAGACAAGAGGAAAGGAGTATTGAAAAGAAGCAAAGCTTCTGAAATTGAGGTAAATATGTGTTTACTTTCTAAAGTTGAACCTAAAATAGTGAGGGAGGCATGCAAAGATGAACATTAGATGAAGGCAATGGAAGAAAAACTTATGTAGATTGAGAAAAATTAGACTTGGGAATTCGTTCCTAGACTGGCAAACAAGAACATAATTGGAACTAAGTGGGTATTAAAAAACAAGTTAAATTAGAATGGAGAAGTGGTAAGAAATAAGCAAGACTTGTGTGTAAGGGTTATTCACAAGTGGAAGGTATATACTTTGAGGAGACTTTTTCCCTTGTGGTTAGGATGGAAGCTATCATAATTTTTTTGGAATTTGCAGCATAAAAGTCCACTTTAAGGTTTATCAAATGGATGTTAAGTCTGCTTTTTTGAATGGTCAATTGGAAGAAAAGGTTTACATGGAACAACCGCCAAAAGGATTTCAGTTGTCAGATCGACCATATATGGTGTGTATATTGAAGAAGGAATTATATGGATTGAAGCAAGCTCCAAGAGCTTGGTATGCAAGATTGGATAGATATTTGTTATAGCAAGGATTCAACAAAGGCACCGCAGAGAGTAATATTTACTTCAAAATTAAGGAAGAAAAAATATTGATAGTGGTTTTGTATGTGGATGATATTATCTTTGGAGGTAATAAAGCTATGTCTAAGAAATTTGTTGAAGAAATACATAAAGAGTTTGAGATGTCAATATTTGGGGAGATGGATTTTTTCCTTGGGCTACAAATCAATCAAATAGATAAAGGAATTTTCATTTCATGGTCAAAGTATGTTAAAGAGATGTTGAAGAATTTTGGAATTGAAGACTCCAAAATGGTATGCACTCCTATGGTGACTGGTTGTAATTTGAGAAAAGATGATGATTCACCTAAGGTTGATTAGAGAAAATATAGATCTATGATTGGTGGACTGCTATATCTAACTGCTACTAGACTGGATATCATGCATGTAGTTTGTCTTGTGGCTAGATTTCAAGAAGAACCTAAAGAAACACATGTTGCAGCTGTGAAGAGGATATTCAAATATTTAAGAGACACTCTAGATAATGGCTTGTGGTATTCTAAGGATATTGATTTCATATTAAGTGCTTATACAAATACAAATTGGGTTGGTTATGTTGATGTTAGAAAAAGTACATTGTGGTGGTGTATTATTTCTTGGATGTAGATTTGTTTCATGGTTAAGTAAGAAGCAAGATTTAGTTTCATTATCCATTGTAGAGGCTGAGTATATTGCAGTAGCATCTTGGTGTACACAAGTTTTGTGGATGAGACAAATATTGAAGGATATCAGAATAGTGTATGATGAGCCTAAATCTATCTTTTGTGATAATACAAGTGCAATTAACATTTCAAAAAATACAGTGATGCATTCAAGGACAAAGCATATATCAATTAGGTATCACTTTTTTAGAGAGAAGGTTATGGAGAATGAGGTAAAACTTGAGTATGTACCTACATAGGATCAGATTGTTGACATATCAACTAAGGCTCTTCCTAAGGATACTTTTGAGTATCTTAGAGATAAGTTGGGGTATTTTCCCATCCTTCTTTGAACTAGATGCATATGGGGATGCATCAGTTTGGTGGATCTATGGATTTATCTCTTTTCTGGACTAATGTTGGTGGCTACCTCTTAGGGGGAGTAGGTAGTGTAATGTGTTGTCATTGGGTTTCTGATTTGATTAGGTATACTCCTAAGGGGGAGTATTTAGAGCTTGTATCTTGGTTCAGTGTCAAAGGGGGAGAACAATGTAAAACATTTTATCCTTTGCCATTGATGTCAAAAGGGGAGAAAGTATCATGTGAAAAAGTTTATCTACTCAGAGGGAAAAAAGAAAAAAAATCATGTGTTTAGAGCTATTGTGTTGTCTTTGATGGTTTTTCACATCATGTGTTTCCATCAATGACAAAGGGGGAGATTTTTGTCATTGAAGTCAACAAAATTTCTACTGATTGGTGTTGTCATTGATGTCAACTATGTGTTAAGGAAGATTATTGTATGATGAAGATGCCGAGGATATTGAAAAAATTATGAAAAAGAGGAAAACAGGCTGTTCCAAGTTGTGCATGTGTCTACTTGTTGAGATATTGAGGAAGTTTTATGAGTACATGGAGCTATCTTTTGTTGCAATGTCTGGAGATGAGTTGGAATGAAGTAATAAGATGAAATAGTGTCTCTGGTACTTGGTTTCCAAGTGCTTTTGAGAAAATTTGATAAACAAAAAAAATAGTGTTGTCCAACTATTTAGAATATGCTCCAGGTTGTGCTCCATATTTCTTTTGTGTTGAATCTATGCCTGTACGAATCTAATATGTTGTTCAAGGATGTTAGAGGTTGCTATATTTAGAATTTGGGTCTCTGGATCGTTGTACAAAGAGATATTTTCACTAGTGTGTGAACCAGTTTTTCAATGATGTTTTTTGTGGCCCGAGAGAAATGTATTTGCTTTGTGTTTCTCCGCAATTTGGCTTTAGGTTGTGCAAATTTGGGGTGTTGCTTATAATGTTCATATCTTTCAGAATTCAAGGTTTTGAACTTGATTTGGTACAATACAACGTGTGTTTCATATGTCAGTGTGCGAATAGGGTTAATCAGATGTTTTAGGTTGAAGTATTTCTATGTTGTAATTGGGGATGAATTCTTTGTTGGGTCTTAGGTGGTTCGAAGATTATTCTAGATTGTGTTCAAGTGAGCTTTTTTGTCCAGAAGTTATGGATTGATTTAAGGAAGTGTGTACTTAATTTTTTATGGTGTTTAGCACAAGTATCAAGTCCAACCTTGTGTTAGCACTACATGTGAAGTTTTGAAAGCGTTTTGAGGTGTGTTAGGACTAGTTTGGGTCCTAATTAAGGATTTATATGGGTCATCTTCATTCCTATCCACCACAAAAATATTTAGGTGTGGCCCTAATTTGAATTTGTAAGTGTAATGGATAGTTGTCAACCTTGGAGAAGGTCTTTGAGGTTGAGGTTGATATAAATAAGAGTAATGTTGTTGTGAAATGCAAGAGAGAGATAAGATAGATGTGAGATTGATGCAAGTAATGTGTATGATGTGAATTAGAGCAGAGCAGTGTAAATTTCAAGTGTTAGATTCCTGAAGGCAGTGAGCTGAAGGTGTCTGAAATATTTCATGCAAGACTACGAAGTTGTTGGAGTATTTGTGGTGGATTCCTTGTTGCATTGAGACGTTGTTCTCTATGTAACATTTCTCTTCTATCTTCTTGTGTTATTTCTGTGGTAGTGAGCCTTTTTGGATAGTGTGTCCTATTCTGGCAGTGAACCCTTTTACTAGTTTTACAATTACTTATATTGTGAGCTAATCCTCACCGTGGTTTTTCCCTCATTGGGTTTTCTATGTAAATCTAGTGTTCTCTTGTGTATAGTGTTGTTATTTCAGTTTATGTTATCTACATTTCATGTTTAATCACTTTAAAAGAATAAGGGTTTAATGAATGCATGTGGATCTGAATACTATTGAAGGTTTTGATGTTTTATTTTGCTACAACTAATTCACCTCCCCTCTCAGTTGTCTTGTTCATTCGACACTCCCCCCTCTCAGTTGTCCCATACATCTAATGTACAAGGCGTGTGCGCCCTTGACTAGGCCTATTTCGGGATTTAAGTGCTCATTAAATAAATAAATAATTTTAACTTCCAATTATATTCTGATTTTTTGAAAACAACAATGAAATGGGCAAATAATTAGCATGTAATTAGATCTAAAGACATAAAAAGGAGCTAAACATAATTTTAAATTGTTGAAGTCGACAATTTACAATACTACAATTTAATAAATATCTTAAAATATATTTATTTAAAGATATATTATTTACAAGATACATATATTAAATTTGTAATAAAAATTTAACAAATATCTTAAAATTGATAACTCTTAATATCATATATATATATATATACACGACTACAACCTCCTTTAATATATATATATATATACATGACTAAAACCTCCACATATATATATATATATATATATAACCTCCTTTAAAATATAATTAAAAAAACTATTTAATACAAATTCTACTAGAAGAAAATTTGAAACCCATTTGCATCTTTATGTGACAACAAAGAATGGCAATAAGAGTGACCGAATCTGATCAACTGACACAATAATTAAGGGACTAAATATTATGTGATAGGTGGATCCTTCTATATACCAACAACTCATAGATGCATAGTTATGTCCTTAAATGAGATTGCACATCTTATATGTGCATGAACTCTAAAAGTGGCTTTATTAAATGTCTGACAGCATCACCCAATCCACTATACAAATGCTTTTCTTTTTTCCTTCAAAAATAACACTATTTCTTTGTGTTCTGGGTTAATTCTTTTTGAGGAATTTTGTTCGATATTATCTGACTGCTCTGTAGCAGGGTTGGGACCATGGTTTCTCTTTATTTAATAAAAAATCTATATCAAAATTGCAAAGTATTAAGAATAAAATACATACAAACAACAAAAACATAGAAAAATATTAAGAATAAAATACATACAAACAACAGAAACATAGAAAAATATTGTAATAAAAGATTTTTATTTTTTCATCTAAATAATTATTAGAAAGAATAGTCCGTATAAATACAAGCTTTTTAGTTGTCGAGAGATGAAACAAACTTTAAAAGAGAGGATTTGTTCTATTTTTTTAATCTTCTGAATATACTCGGAAAAGTTACTTCAACACTGAATATACATGATGGGTTTTCCATGATTTCATCCACATTACTTATTCTTGAACAATTTGTTCAATAAACAGGTCCTTGGGCCTTGCAATTGAAGAACTCTGAATGATATTAAAACCAGACTACCTAATGGAGATAGAAATTACTGTAATAAATAACCAGTCAAATTACTCAGCTCACGGTGTGAATAGATAAAGTGAGGCATTGGAACTATAAATATTAAGCCTAACAAGACATATGTCGGCTGCAACTGCGTCTCAATAATGGTCTTGTTTAATATGTTCATCCTTCAATTATTTTTATTATTATTTTTTAATTTTTATCTGTCGGAGTTTTTTTTTAAGATAATCTGTCCACAACTTTATTATCCTGCATGTTTTGATTTTTCTATTGTGATTAACATTTTGAAAAGTTATATAACAAATATTGCTATTAATTCATTCTTTAATTAATAAGTTATTTATCAACTTGATAAATATGGGCAAAAGTAATGAAAGAAGAAAAGAATGATTGAAGATTTTCAAAATTGAAAAATTATAAAGAAGGTGGAATAATTTTAGAGACTTTTCATTAAAGCTATATATAGTTATTAAAACGATAATGATATATTATTAAAAAAATGGTATGGTGGAGAGCATCTATGCAAGATGAAATCCAAATCAAAAGACAAAAATATCTAAACAAAGTAAACTTTAAATATAAAAAATAATCATTGAATTATCACTAGAATAATCACTTTTAGAATAGAGAAAATAAATCTAGAATTAATACTGAAAAAGAAAGCTCTAGATTTATTGTTGAAGAATGTTCTAGAATTGTCATACAAGGAAGTTTTAGAGTTATCATTGAAATAATCAGGAAGGATTTGGATTTATTATTTTTTGGAAGAATCTAGAGATGTGAGACTTCAAAGTTCTTTTAAAAAGAGAGCTTTAAAATCTCTAATAAAAGAAAGTACAAAATAACTTAAAATTTAATTATTCAATGTTATAGGAGCATAATGGATTTACTGTGTAAGTAGCAATATGACTTGCCAAAACAGTTCGAGCATTTAGAAAATCAATTGATCAGATTGTCAAGATTCATTTTCTACAAGGAAAAGGTTAACAGGTACTATGAAACATAAATTAAGTTATTCAATGATAATCATATTATGTATTCTATTGAAATAATAAATTATCATTCTTTTTGTTATATTATCAAAATCATATAAGCTTTGCTTTCATTACTTTGGTTGCCAGGATGATCAGCATATAGCCTTTTTCAGCCCCCATTATGAATTATGGATTGAAAGTATATTCCTAAAAATTGGTTGGGTATTCCAATCTACTTTTTAAATTTTCCATTATTTTTTGTTGGCACTATCTTTACAATTGTGTACATGTATCCAACTGTGTACAGTGAAGTTTCTCAGCAGATGAGATGACAGTCAGCATCTCTATTTCTTTATTTATTTCTGCTTGGAAGGGTACTATTTTTATATTTATATCCAACTAAAAAGATTGTTTCCTTTGCTGTTTATTACTTTTATTTTATTTCTGTTTTTGGAGTGATATGGCCTAGAGAAACGAATCATCCCAGAGGAGCATTAGACATGGGTATGGTCTCATTGCTAATAATGCCATTAAGTCATGACGTATGTCGAATATTTATTCCTTTAATCAAGTAAAGAGGGTTGGGCATATTCATAATGATGGCAGGTATAATATGAGTATTTAAATGGGTGAATGGAGAGGGCACTATCATGATGTGCTACAAAACAACTTTATGGCTATTCTAACTCTCAAGTCTCTTAGCAGATGAGAAGACAGCCGACATCTCTCTTTTTTAATTTGTTTCTGCATGGAAAAGCACTATTTTTATAATTATATTTGCTATTTATTATTTTTCTTTTAATTGGATAAATGAATGATCTAGTAGAAGCAATAGAAGTGGATATGGTGGTGTTCATTCATGAGCTATGGTCGACCATATTCATAATGATTGTGATATACAACTACTTTTTTGGAGTTATTTCTGTATGGAGGAGTTTGGGGTAAAGTTGTGCTCACCTATATTTGTTTTAATGATTCATGTAGGAGAGAACATGGAAGGAAGTAAAGAGAATTTTTAAGTTATTTTCAGAGTATAATGGTTAATCATTCATCATATATAAGAATATATGAAATATTATAAGATTATTATTAAATATATTTATTAAAATTATATTACAATTTATATTTTGAAGTTAAAGTTTATGTTTATATTTATATGTATATGTATTAAAGATGGAGAAAAAAAAATTGTGTTAACATATTGATGAGTAGCATGTTTTTATGTTAGGGGAGAGGGGCCTATAGTGGAGCAGGGTCCAATAGTGGGGATAGAAGTAGTCTTCAGTGGACCCCATAATGGAGCACCATAATATCCAATTGTAAAACACTTTTTATCCATAAAGTACACAAATTGGCAAATCATGTGATGCCACATCAGCACATCAATAAAACATTACTTAGTGCACCATTATCGGTCTCACTTTTTTTTTGGGTCTTTTTGGATACCTCAACAAAAAGCATGTTGATGTGGCATCATATTTGATGATGTGACCTTGAAACGAAATATAGAAGCACATGAGTTGCCAAATAAATTGCTGTACAAAATTGGGAATGATTTGAAATTTCCACATAGGATTTTGAGAAACTCAAAGTTAGGGTGCTCCATTATAGGCCCCTCTCCCCTATGTTTGTTGGGAATGTGAAGTCCAACTGTCACGACTGTTCACATTCTCTGACTCTTCGCTTGACAACTTAATATGATTTTATAAAAGCATGTGTGTAGTCCATGCATGATGTATTGTATTTTGGATATTGATTAATGGAGTAATTCCCTACTTTGAGAGTGGATGTAGTCTTTTAAGATGAACCACTATAAATCTTGGTGTTTTCTCTGTTTGTGTTTACTTTCATTTCTGATTTAAATTTCTGTGTTCTTTTATTTGTCTGCAAATTTATTCAACAATGTTTGTTCTATGACTTGATCTTTATCTATTTTTATTTACTTTTCATTTGCATATAAGTCATCATCTTGAATATCAGTGATCAATATTATAATTTAGTGTGCTAAAATGTGTCATTTAAAGGAGTACAATCACTTAAATTAACTCAATAATTTTCTCAAAAGTGTTTATATACACTACTTTGAAAAATTCATGTAGTGAGAATGAAAAGAGGAAGGCAAATGTAGTTTTTAGATGCACATTTTATTAATTTAATCTATATGACATAATTCAATTTTATATGACAAATCACTCAACAAAAGAAATCAAACTTGAAACACTAATTATAGTATTTTTATATTCATGGAAACATGATTTTATGATACTAACAGATTAATCTAAAAGAACATCCGTTCTTTATTATTATTCTCAAAACTAAACTCCTCTATCTATTTAATTAATTTATAAATAAATTAGAATTATCAATTATAATTTTAATATCTAAATAAATTCCTTAACAATCTAATTACTTTATCTAAAATAATTACTTAAATTAATTATATACAATATATATAAATAATTTTTAAAATAAAATATATATTAAATTATAAATATACAATTATTTACCCTTTCATATCACATAAGAGTGCTAGGAAAAACTATGATTTAAAATATTAAAGAATAAAAGTCTTTAACATTAAAAAAAAAATATTAAAAAATATTCACGTTTATATTGATTTTTGTTCATCCCCGTGGTGGAATGAGAGGACAATGCAATTTATAGGGGAGGTTACCCAATTCATAGTCTTAAAAAGAAAATATTAATTTTTGCACAATCTTTCAGCTTTTATGATAATCTAATATGTAAAATAAAATATTAATTTTCAATTTAATGTTTTGAAAAAATATTTTTTATCTTTTATCTTGAAATGAGAACTTAAAAGAATCCTTTAAGTTAGTTTTTTTACAATCCAGATAAAAAGAGTTTTGAATTTCTCCCCAAACTTTAGTAAAATTAAGAGATTAGAATAACTAAAATATAATTATTAAAAAACAAATTGGGGAAGTGGGGGTGAGGGGTGTTTGCTGCCGAACCCCCGTACCCTATACATGGTGCGGTGGGAGGTTGTTGTTCGCAGCCCACCCACGGCTGTGCACAACAGCCAACAGGTTGTTGGGCGCAGCCTTGGGTGGGGGCTGCGGCCTCCCCTCACAGGGAGGACACAGTCCTCTTGGGGCCGCACTTAAATGAAAACAAAATAGAGTTTTTTTTTTTAAAATCATTTTTATTTTATTTAATATTTAAAGATTAAAGCCTATTAAATTTAGTTCAATTTAAATTTGATATTATATATATATGTATATATATATATATATGGATTATAATTATGTGGTTTATTGTTATAATGTTATTTTATATTGTGATATTAAATGAAATATGTATATATATACACTTGTCTAAAATTATAAAAATATTATAAAAGTTATTTGTAATGATTTTTTGTTGTTATTGGACAAACTGAAAGAGAATATTTTATCAAGTCAAAACGAGTGTTTTTTTTTAATGAATGTAATAGTTGGGTTAACTAATAGTTGAACTTTTATGATGGATTTCGTGCAAGAGTTATCTTAAAGTGTGATTGTTAAGTATAGAAAATTTGCATTTTTAAACAAAACCTTGATGTTGAATAATTAGTAACTAATTCTTTGACTTTCTTGAGTTCTTTATTGGGTTTCTTGAGTTGGGTTATCAACATGTGGGGACCCTTAAGTTAGTCAACTTTTTTATAGGAGATAAGGTTATTGTTAAAACTTCCAGAGGCATGTTCAGTACTAAACAGACTTATGATATATATATATATATAGGAGAGATATATATATATATATATATATATATATATTTTTTATCTACATAGATGTATTTATTATGATTGTATTAGGATTTATATTTTAAAGTTAAAGTTTATATTTATATTTATATTAAAGTATTGAGTTTTTTTTTTGGTTAACATATTGATGAGTAACATGTTTTTATGTTATGTTGGTCCCGTGACTTAATGTTTATCTATTTTTATTTACTTCATATTTGTATATAAATCATCATTATAATTATTAATGGTCAATTAAAAATAATAATAGAGAAACATGAATAATTGAAAGGTAATCAAAAGATAGTAAAATATGAAATAAATCATAGAAGAGAAGATTAGATCATGTGGTTTGATATGTTGTTAGTTGTCAATTTTTTCCTCTCCTCCTTCGTTCTTTACAAATGATCACTAAGGATATTGACATCCATGGGATCTATGTCTTTTTCCCTCTCCTCCTTCATTCTTTATAGATGATCACTAAAGACATTGGCATCCATGTGATCTGTCTTTAGTTTTAGCTTGGCTTCTAACTCTCTTACTAGCACCTGTGGTCTTCACCCCTAACAAAGAAACTCTCTTCTTCCCGATATTTTTTTTGGTATTGTTGAATGTTACTAATACAATTGTTAATATTGGTAAGTCTTAATTTAATAATTTTATTTAGGACATTCTTAAAAGAGGCTATTGCCAATTTCATCTTCTCCATTTTACCTCATGCCAACTAGTTCCTCCTCTAGTTGTTTTGACGTCCTATTTCAAATATTAGGGAAGGGGGTCATTTGGATCCCCCAAAAGACCCCCATGTAAAATTGTTCCCCATTCTCCTTGAAGCCTAATTGAGTCCCTCTAGAGTTTATGCACTAGCTAAGAATATTCTTGTGGGAGCTTTGGTTTTCACTTCATAGTGAAAAATTATTTTCACCTCCTTGTAGGCACCATTATGGAATAATTTTTTTTCTCAAGGTAACTATGAGACTCACTCCCAAGCTTCTCCCTTCGCTACAAGAAGGGACCATGTTTAGCAACATTGGTCATGGCTTTCTCTTATGCACTTTTTTCTAAGGTTGCATATATGTCATTTTACTACATGACATAGATTTCTAATTAATATTGTCTTTTTATTTTCATGAATATTCACTTTTATTTTAACCAGTCTTTTTACTTGTTAATTTTTCATACATCTCCATTAAAATTTATGACCCATTATGACATACACTAAAATTAAATAATTTATTTTTCTAAAATATACTTTGTATCTTCATAGTAATATTAGATACAAATTTATTTATTTTAGAATAAAAAAGTAGCTAACATTAAAATAGTGACCTACAAAAGTTTATAACAAGAATTGACAATTTTAGTCAAGGAATTCTATTAAGGGATTCACTTTTAAAATGATACCTTATCATGTGCATGCATATTGAGATTTCTAAAAAACCAACAAGTTATCTAATATGTTACTTCAATATTATGATGAAAGGGGACAATTTAATTAACATAATAGGGTAGGTATTGGGGTTTGGGAAGTATGGACATAAGGGGTCGGGGTATTTATAAGTGGCATTCAAAATCCTATACAAATCAATTTACAAAAATCAATCAAAGGAAATGCCATTCATTATGTTGGTATTGATAAGGTCATGAATTTGTCTTTTTTCAACACCATATAGTCTTGCATTGTGTAAGAGCCTCATAATTCTAGGGGTACCTACTTAAGACTAATTATAATATAGTTAACAAAAGAAAAAATAGTCACAACAAGGTCACATAGGTTTAGTATAATCCTATTTAAGTTTCTCAAAACTAACTATTGAACATATTTTGGTAATGCCACAACACTACCTACATGAATTACTAGGTATCTTTGAAACCCTTCCATTATAATTTAGATTAATATGTATACTATAACTAAGACATCCATTATTAGGAGGAATTCATTGTTAAAATTGACATGACAAGGGTTTGGGGGTTGAGATGTGTAAATTATTTTAAATAAAAAAATTATGGAGAATGACATATTTGTCATAACTCATCCTTAATCTTTTTGTGAGGATTTAATGTATGGGATGACAATAAAAGTTACTTTTGTGGGTAGTTTCCTTGGTTGACAAGGTAGAAATAACAAAGGGATATAAAAAAGTAACAAAAAAGGTACATATGATACTTAGTAAAAATTAATAAAAAGGTATTTTAGTTATACTAGACTAT
>VDFB02104676.1:0-12928 GCA_007258455.2 Sequoia sempervirens | reverse complement strand
AGATGTGTCATTCTAAATTTGGCAATCTTCTACATTCACTCATCTTATATCGCTAAAATATTGACACCCCTGCATCTCAACATTGTCAACCTCATATCTTGACATCAAAACACTGGTATCTAGATGCACTTGAAAAACACTTGGCACTTGTCTTTTGGCTTTTTATCATGTTACTAGTTTTTGGGCGAGATCCCAAAAATAGGATTTAGAGAAGCAACGATGTATCATGCCATTTGTCTTGACTTTTGACATGCATGATTACTAGTTTCTCAGTGAGGTCCTGATTCTGGGATTTAGAAAAACATCTCATGATAAGGGCTTTATTTTGTATTTTGGCAATCATGTTGCTAGTTTCTCAAGGATGTCCTAGAAACATGATTTAGAGAAACAACGACGTTTCATGAATTTTCCTACTTGTCTTTTTCTTCTTGTGGTTGATTATGACAAAAAGACTAGGGCAACGACACTCTTAGTAGGAGTCATGATCATCCTTTTATGTGACTGTTTGTCTTATGTGATGGTACGACCTTGAACACCTTGATTTATGTCATATCACAGTGTTTGTTGGCCATCACAACAATATGCCCAATGATGATTAAGAGCAATAAATCTAAAAGTCCTATAATAAAGTTTTGAAGGATTTGGTCTAGGAACTAACATGCATCTCCTTTTGTCTTGTTATCTTCTCTCGCCCATCTCATATAGGCATTGTAGCCATATCATAATCCATATCTTTTGCACTAACATTTATTTGTCTCTTCATATTCTAGTCTTCTCATTAATTTCAAGAGCACACCCATGTTCTTGGAACTTGTCTATTCTCTCTAGGGGCCATACCGCTACCTCCCTCATCATTCTGTCTCATCCTATTTTGCACTAGCGCATATTTTTGATTTATTTTCTTTGTCACAATGCAACACGCTACATTATGACAAAGAGGGGAAAAATGTAGACACTTAAAAATGACCTAGGCCTGCAAGCCCCATTTTACCACTTTCGTCCTAACATAATTATGACATTTTAATTATTTCCTTGGTCCACACTCGACTATTAATTAAATAATTCATAATTATTTAATTAATTCATGTCTATTTATTCTTCATGATTATTAAATAAATAAATTTTATTTATTTATTAAATACATCATTAATTGTCTAAGTCTTCCCCTAATTAAATAAATTTCTAAATTTATATAATTACCTTTCTTCATTTATTTCTTTCTGATTATTAAATAAATAAATGTTATTTATTTATTTAATGTCACTAATTGTCATAATTAAATGAATTTATTAATTTATTTAATTGCTAATCATATATGCTAAATGAAATAATTATTTTTAATTATTTAATTGCCAAATTTAACATTTCTCTCATTTTAAATAAATTAATTATTTAAAATGATTTCACATTCTTAACTGTCAGTTCATTTTAGTAAATAATCTAAAAACCGATTATTTATTATTTCACAAGATCCATATTTTGAGTTGATTTAATTCAAATTAGTAATATTCCTCCAAAAATCAAGTAATCGGGCAGATTCTTGATTTTTCAAGTCTGATCTTCAGTTCAAATCTTATCTTCTTGATTTTCGAAAATCTTTATTTTCGAGTTAATTATCTCATTTATTCTCCACCACTGATTCAATCTTCTAATATGACATCTCAACCACTCATTTAAGGATCTTACCCTAACCCTGATTAGGGATTGTTAGATTTAATCTCGTCCTTTGATTTTAGGTCTCTATCGAAAGTCAATCTTGTCCATCCATTCAAAATGAAATTTTCTATAAAATGCTATTTTGCTCTCATTTTTAGATTGCTGACTTACACACTTAGACATTCAATAGAAGTTGTAGCAATCATTGTCATATTCCATTAAGTTTTGGCATATTTAGGCATCGACATTTTTAATCATTTTGTCATATGCATTTAGATTCAAATCCTTCAAATCTTGTGTAGGAATTCATCAAAGATTGCTCACGTATTTGGTCTAAGGGCAACACGACAACCAACAAGTTAGAAGGTGCTATGAAGAGGAATTATGGAAGCTCCAACAATTATCTGGTTACTTTTTTATTTATTTTAGTTTCCATTGTACTTTGTAGTTCTTTGTGTTTTAGTCTTTGTTGATTGGCTAACCTCTAATCCAACCTAAATTTAACCCTTAGATATAGATACTTTTAGAGATAAGTTTGAACCCACAACCAAATACTTCCTTTGGACACTTCTTAATCTCACAAAACACCCTATTGTTCTTATCCTTCTAGATGGACTAGTAGATGATGGGAGGAATTTTTCTCCAAATTTCCAAGAAAAAGGGGTGTTGGAAATGACCATTCTACCCATCCACAAAGGAAACCAAATCTTTATTCAAGGTCTAGTGTGTCTCTAACTTTTGAAGAAAAAGGTCCCAAACACCAACAACAAATGGACAGTGCAAAAGCATATGATCCATAGTTTCTTTGTTGTTTTTGCACAACAAGCACTTGTTCAAGATTTGGAATCCCCTCTGTCTTAGATTATCTTGGGTTAGGATCCTGTCGTGGTAGGCTATCCACCAAAAGAAATTTATTTTAGGAATCAAGTGATGGTTCTAGACCTTTTTCCTTAACTTTCTTTGTAGGTTCTTGTTCGACAACAAACCATAAGTTGTCCTGATAGTCAAATCACCCTTACTATCCAAGGCCCATAATAGATCATCTTCAACATTTGATAGAGGTATTTTGTATTGATAAAGTAAGACATGTAAGGAAGGTGCCAAATATTATAGGTTAGGGGAAAGAGGGCCACATAGGCCAATAGTTTTCCAACACCTAGCACCTTGTAATCCATGAATGTAATCACACACTTTCATACCAAAGAAATTAGAAGCAAGTTCCATCATATTTTTGAACTCCAAAAAGGCCAAGGGGGAGTCTAAGAGCCAAGAATTTTACTAGAAGCATATCTTACTACCTCTATCAAGCTTCCATCTCAGGCCAATGAGTAGAAACTTATTCATTTTGCAAATATTATTCCAACCTAGAGACCCATAGGGATGATCATTCTCAATAAATATGATTAAGGGATAGTTGGCCAGGTATTTGGATTTCATTATTCTGCATGAGTCCTTTTTATTTCTTAACTAATCAAACCCCACTTTAGCAAGAAAAGCTTTGTTGGAAGCAAGGAATTTCGAAATGCCCATGCCCCCCTGAGCTTGGGAAGAATAAATTTCTCCTAGCTGACAAGTGACATCTTCATTTTACCGTTTGTACCAGACCATAGAAATACTCTTTGAATCTTCTCAAACTTCTCAAAATTGTTACTAGGCATTTTGAACATGGACATAAAATAAATAGGTATTCCTTGGAGAGTAGCAGTGAGGAGCTACAACTTTCTCGCATGACTCAGGAGAGAACATTTCCACCCAACAAGCTTTCTCTAGACCCTTTCAAGAATAAAATTCCAAAAGTTGGGAGTAACTTCCTTAATAGTAAGGGGAAGTCTAAGGTAGACTAAAGGAAGAGTGGCACTCACACATCCTAATACTATGGTCACTCGATCTTGTAGTCTAGGAGTGTAGTGAAAAAAATAGATCATACTTTTATTGTAATTGATGCATTGACTAGAACAAGCTGCATAGAGATTGAGGAAACCTTTCCAATTTTTTCCTTACACCATTGAAGCTTTCCTAAAAAGTATGGTGTCATCCACAAACTATTGATTAGTAATGGGATCAAGGGTGGAGGAAACTTTGATACCCTTGATGGATCCCTTTGACAGCATACATGCCACATTCATGCTCAACACTTCAGCCACCATAATGAATAAATAAGGGTGTCGACACCAGAAATGGATGCTTCACTTGTCCACACAAGGGATAGGAGGAAGGGATTTGATTTCACAATGTTCACATTCAAGAATACCTTATAGATCTCAACCCATTGAAGGATGTGATAGATATAACTATAAGATATCCTTGGAAATGGATGAGACAAGAAAGGGGTTCACCACCAAGTGTAAACTTGGAAAATACAAATGTTTGAAAACACACCATGATATGCAAAAAGACCAAGAAATGCAAGTAGAATGTAACATAAAATTGTAAAAATGTAAATATGCACTTGGGAAATTGAATAAAGCAAGATGGAGCCCTAAAATCTTGTAGAATTCAATTTTGATGCCAATTGGGACTCATATGCCAAGCTAGGTGAATTAGTCCAGTTTTTGGAAGATTGTGTCTGAATAGGTTTTAGACAAATGGGTACTAAGATCTGCAAAATTCCTATTTAGGCTTGGGAAGTGGGACTCATTTCCCAATAGTGGCAAATCAATCCACCTCCAGATTTCTAGAAATTCAAAACAAGAAAATGTAGCCATCATTCTACTTTTATGCTCCTGATATAGATCTGGATCTGAAACTATATAATTCATCCTGTATATCTTCTCCAAGATTCCCTTAGGACTTTGAAAACTTTGACTTATTTTGATCACTTTTCCAATCTTGACTTCTTTGGTAAACCTGCAACCTATCCCTACAAATCACACACAAGAAGAAGGGAAAATATTGTGGTGTTAATGAATAGGGTTTTTCCTTAATCAAACCCTTCGTTGGTAATTAAACCCTTGAAATAAATGAAATAGAATGGAGAATGATGAATGAACAATTAATGATGTTTTAGCACACCAAACCCTAGCAAATAAGGTGCAACAAACATGTAAGTATTGGCTCTAATGGATGAGTACTTGGAATCTAGCTTGATGTTGATAGATCTTGAGTGCAATGCTTGCTTGAATCACACAATCATACATCACAAGTGTTATCTCTTAAACAACATGATGCAAACAATCTTTGACATGATTAATGATACTTGAAAATGCTCTTGAATTCTTGATAATCTTCTCTTAAAATTTATTGAATGCTCTTATGAATGTTCAAATGCTCTTGTAAACTATATGCATGAATACTTGAATGATAGGTATGAACATGAGAGAAAGAAGCTTGTATTTATACTCAATTATGCAATAAATCCCAAAATTGCATCATAGGTCGACCTTAGATCTTGGTGAATAAAAACTTGCTAGAATTTTGAATTAATTACGAGTTAAAAGGGACTCATTCACCACCCTGGATGAATGGGTCCCACCTAAGGGGACTCAAATATTTGTTAGGGTTATTCTAAAAAATACACATAAAGCCTGTGGGTACAAATGGGGACAATTAAAGTATAAGAAAGCCCAATTTTTAATGAGGAGCCTAGAAAAATGTGAAAGAGTGTTACAACACTTTACAACACTTTGAAACAATGCTTGGTAAATGATGAAAAAAGGTTATTTTATTAACAAGACCCTAGAAAAGTGTGAATGTTACAACATTTTACAACACTTTAAGTAACGCACCAT
Source organism: Sequoia sempervirens (assembly GCA_007258455.2). Classification (NCBI taxonomy): domain Eukaryota; kingdom Viridiplantae; phylum Streptophyta; class Pinopsida; order Cupressales; family Cupressaceae; genus Sequoia; species Sequoia sempervirens. The sequence goes on along the minus strand of VDFB02104676.1, from coordinate 7,544 downwards.
TTGAATCCTTTTAATTCACAAGGGCCCGAGACCTAATGTGAATGTGTTATCCACATTACAACATTAAATTAAGCCAAAATCATGAGGGCCCAAATGAGACAAAAGGTATAAGTGTTAATTTTTCGGTGTCCACAAAGGGGATATGGGGTCTCCTTGTCTGATTCCCCTCCTAGCCTCAATGAAACCCTGGTACACTCCATGGACCAAAACTAAATACTTCACCGTGGAGACACATTCCATAATGATATTGATAACTTTTTTATTAAAGTCAAACTTATCAAGGACTTTGGGGAGAAAGTTCCATAGGACTTTATCATAAGCTTTGAAAATGTTGAGCTTAAATGCCATGCTAGGGTTGTTACACCTATCCATAAAGTGCATATTTTCATGGGTGGATAAATCAACATCCAAAATATGTCAACCAAGCACAAAACCTTTTTGATTGGGACCAATCATTTTCTCCGAGAGGGTTTTCAGCTGGTTCAACAAAATTTTGGAGATCTTATAAACAATATTGCAAAGACTAATGGGACAAAAATCAAACATTATCAGAGGGTCCTCAAATTTGGGGACCGAAGCTATGAAGGTGTGATTCAACTATTTAAGCAATTTTCCTGAGTTAAAAAATCCCTAGTAGCAAGGGTAAGGTCCTCCCCCATAATCTCCCAAAAAGTTTGGAAGAAAGCTAGGGGAAAACCATTGGGCCCAAGGGCTTTATAGGAACCCATACTAAACACAACAGAATGAACCTCCTCAGTAGAGACTGTCATCAAAATTGAAACATTATCCTCATGAGAAATAGGAGTAGGGAGAGTTTCCAACATCAAATCAACCAACCGAGAGGTAGAAGCCTCTACAAGAAGTGAGTAATCCTACTAAAAGTGATTAGCAACTAATAAACCAATTTGTAAGGGATTAATAACTCATTCCTAGCCTCTTTTTTCAAATTTTTTATCTGATTCCTTTTTCTATGTTGAAGAACCGACACATGGAAGAAAGATGTGTTATGATACCCCTCAACAAGCTACTATATTCTAGACTCTTTCTTCCAAAAAACCTTTTCTTTATTTAATATTTTTTCCCATTCCAATCACTCCTCCTCTTGTTTTCCTGTAAGAATACTATTATCACCATCCTCCATTCTTTTTTGTAACTCACCAAGTTTGTTAGCCACAACCCGTGTTTGCTGGAACACATCACCAAACACATGCTTATTCCACCCTTTAACCATATATTTGACATGTTTGAGTCTTTGAGAGAGCCTGAACATAGGGGAGCCTTGCATTGGGATATTCCACCAAGTAGCAACCTTGTTCTTGAAGTCTAGATGGAAATTCCACATGATTTTGTATTGAAAAGGGAATGGAACAACAACAGAGTGGTTAGTTGGGACTAACAACAAAGGATTATGGTTTGAAACTATTCTAGGGAGAGCGAGCAAATTAACATTAAGAATAGTAATCCAATTGGGAGAAAAATGAATCTATCAAGGTAGACTTGGATCAGATTAGCCCCAAGGCATCGATTAGACCAGGTAAATGACTGGCTCTATAGGTGAATATCAACCAAACTAGTAAAATTTAAAAATTTGGCCAAATCAATCATACTGTTAGAATAATCAATCAGAACCCCACTTTTATTTGAAGGGTAAAGGGGGGAGTTAAAATCCCCTACCACTAGCTAATGACCATACTTGTTAGCCAAAATCCAATTAGAAATCTCCCGCCAAAGGGATTTCCTCACATTCCTAATATTGGGAGCATATACATTTATCAAGAACCAGGAACCCTCAACATTGGAGAACTTTATACCAAGGTTTTTCTTGCATTGGAACAATTTAGAGCTAGAAATCCGAGTGAGATTCCAAAAAAAGGACAAACCACTAGATGCCCCATCAACATCAAAACAAGCAAAGAGAGTGTTTGGCTAAATAAACTTCGCGATGGGTTCAAAATTGGTTTTCTTCATGTTAGTTTCTTAGAGGAGTTGTTGGAATCAAGGAACACTGAGAGGGGGGGTGAATTAGTGTTCTAAAAAAATTAACTTTCTTAACTTGATCCTTAAACCACTTATAGCATTGAACCAAAAGAAAGATGCAAGAACACAAAGGAATAAGCCACAACACCATAACAAAAGAATATTTTATGTGGAAACCTTGTTAGGGGAAAAAAAATGGAGGTCAATCCACAATATGAGTATACTCAAAATAAGTGTTTACAAATGGAATGCACATGCATTCAGACACACTGTCTAGAGCTCACTGCTCAAATACAACAAGGAAGACTCACTGTCTTACAAAAAAAATTTGATTACATCCAAAAGATTTGAACTAAGAAAATAGCATATGTTAATTCTTGATTACAGTTCCGGTTAAGCACATTTACAATATTCTTCACACTCTATCTTATTCTGCACTTGACACTTTATCTTCTTTAATTTGAATCACAAATCTTCTTCTGTAGAAGTGAAACTATGCACAATTGATCTACATTCCTTTTGAATTTGAAAATACATCACGACACACACAAAATGATATAAGTAATCACTTATATATATATCTCAACAAGATATTACATCAACATGATGCCCTTTTATAAAATATAAAACATATACAAACTATTGGCTCAATCCATAAACAATTATCAATGTGCACCAACCAAATTCGGCCAGAACATAGTGAAGAACCAAAACAACATGCTTGAACACTAAACACCTTAAACAATTACTCCTTGAATATCCACAATATGCTACATTCATCAAGTCATCCATTCTGCAGTATTAGATGGAAAATCTTCAAACTAGATTGTCTAACTTGCACACCAAGAAATATGAGTCTCTATGATTCAAGGATAACATAGTTCATATATCAAGAGACCTTCCCTAAGATCCACAACTCAAACTGATAATAGTAAATTACATATGAATCGATGAACACAATTCTTTCAGATGTTTTGTTGTAGCTTTGACAATTTAACACATATCTTCGATTTGATTTCTAGTACAAGAAAATAAAAAAGTACGGATAGGATTACTGACTAGGGTTTCCATCAATGAAAACATCAGATAACTTGTGCAGTGTCTCTTACATACAATCTCCCCCTTTGACATTGATGGAAACACTTAGTGAAAAATGACTAAGTGTCAGAATTAGTACCAACATAAATGAATACACTACAATCCTCAAAACTTCAAAACACAACTCCCCCTAAGATGAATATGATGTTTTTCATAGCCCCACACTCCCCCTTTGACATCAATGACAAAGACAAGAATTCGCATACCAAAAATCATACAAAATTTTATATTTATTTGTACAAACATCTTCTCTAACTTACATGAGCTTGAATATATCTACAAAATTGTTCTTCAACATGCTCAAACTAGTGTCCCAACTCTTTTTGAGACTCTCCAAAATAGTCATGTGACCACAAAAGAAGTAGGATTGCATCTCTACTAGCTCAAGATTTTTTGGATCACTGACAACCATAACACCATGTGCTTCCTTCAATGCACTGAGCATTGTCTCCATTTTAGGACCAATCAATCCTCTGAGCTCACACACCCTTTCAACAATTCTATCATTTTCATGCTTCAAAATTTTGATTTTTTCAAGCAGGGATATGACTTGACCTTCTTGATTATTCATAGAAATGGTTAGAGGATCAAAGGCTTGAGAAATATGTACTAACTATTTCTCATATTCCTCCATTTTCTTTTTAGAGTCCTTAGTGAATTTAGACAAAGATAATCATGACTTGTAGATATTTCCTGTGATACCTTGATATTTCTACTACTCTAAATGTGCAAAACAACTAAGAAAGGTAAATGACAAAATATCAAGGACACCTCAAGATTAGCCAAAGAGTGGTTCAACGAAAAGGAATGCAAATAAGATGAAACACAAACACTTTTACCTCCCTTGTTGTTGATACCCCTTTGATTGGCCCTTGCTTGGATTGGTTGTGTGCTCCTTAGATGATGGATTGATGACTATATGCAAGATTCAATATGCAAGATGATGAACAAAGATGGTTGAATGATTGAAAAGGCTTGAGGATTCAAATGGACAGCATGTAGTTATCAAAATGCAAAGTGTTGAGAAGGAAAATTAGCAGCATAAGGTTGCTCAAATGAAGAAGTGTTGGAAATGCCCTTGAGGAGGGGGTATTTATAGAGGATCTTGAATTCTCTAGAGAATTCAATGGTCAAGATTGCTCAACAACAAGATGAAGGGCTATGGTGGGTTGAGAACCCACAAGCCCTCACATCTTGACATATGAAGGGTGAAGTGGACAAGGGGATGTGAGGTGGAGATGAGTTGTCAAGAAAGGTACATGAGGTGGAAAAGGACATGCACCTTGGGGAGTGAGGAGATTTCCACAAAAAGGGATTTCTTGTCCCCAAGTGGGAGTGAAAGGGACATTTGAGGAATTTTGGAATTCCTCAAAAATCTACATGGGAAAGTGAAAGGTGGTTGGGGATATAAATGTGAATTAAAAATTCACACTCATAGGATGATCTAGAGGATAAAAGGTGGGCTCCAAAAGGTGGGACTTGGTCACATGTGGAGATTGTGACAAGTCCAAGGTTGGTCACATGTGGAGATTGTGACAAGTCCAAGGTTCTAGAAGCCTTGGAAGGATGGAATGTGAATTAAAAATTCACATATAAAAGAGGGGAATCTAGGAAGAATAAAAAGGAATTAAAAATTCCTTGGAGAATGATTAGGATTAATTAATTAGTAATTAGAGGATAAATGAGGATTAGAAGCCAACTTGCAAAAGTTGGAGGATGTGACACATCCTAATCAAGGATTAGGCATGTGCACATCCCTAATGAAGAAATTAGGAGATGGATTAGGATTAGATGAAAATGACATGTGAGGAATTAAATAAATGTAATATTTATTTAATTTATTTGATGAAAAGAGGATTAAGGAGGGTAAGGTATTTAATTATTAATTAAATACCTTAGAGATTTAGGATTAAAGATATTAATTAAATAATAGAAATATTATTTAATTAACTCTAATAAGAGGATGTTTAGATTTAAAAAATGATAAATTTGGATAAATTATGTCCAAATTTGATGTTCAAATATCCACCCTCAGATAATTCACCTTGTGTTGGATGTTATGGTGTGTTTCTGATATGTGGTTGTCATTGATGTCAACACTATTAGCATTGTTGCATTAGAACTTGCATATGTCAAGGATATTGAGAAAATTGTAATAAGAAGTGTTGCAGGTTGTCAATGGTGAAGTGAAGTTCTTTTTGTTGGTGTGATTAGTACGTTGTTGTTTAGATGTTTTGGAGTAAATGGTTTCTTTTGGAGTATATCTAGTCTATCCAAGTCAAGTTTCAGAGATTGGCGTGAAGATTTGATCAAGTTATGGAGATTTGTATTCTGATAATTTTTCTATTACTTGAGTTTGTGTTCCTGAATGAAGATCATTTGATTTTAGTAATTTCAGTTGTTGTGGATACTGCTCTAATGTTTCATGATGTTTGTGGATGTTTCTAGATCATTTCCTATCTATGTTGCACTTCTGCATTTATCATTGTGCTCGTGATCCAAGATTTTCTCTTGCAGCTTGTTTGTGTTTTTCCTGTTCTTGGCCGACAAGGTGTTGAAGTGTGTTGTGGATCTTCGAGTTGTAATTAATTGAAGTGGTTCGTGTTTGAGGATGTTATTTTCAATCTTCACTATGTTGTGTTTTACCTTGGTTGATTCACATGATTAATCTTTATTTGATTTGAGTCGACTGTTTGTATTCATTTTATTATTTCTATGGAGCTGACTTATACCAATGTAATCTCTTGTTGTGGATATATAAGAGTGATTCTTTTATCATTTGGAAGTGTGTTGGAGTGTGCAAGTGTGAAGTGTGTGAGTCCTGCATGTGAATATTGTCCAAATCATTTGAAGGTAGAGCGGAGAGTGAAGAAGAGTGAAGAAGAGTGAAAAAGTGTTCATGTGCTTAACCAAAACCATAACTAGGCATTAGAAAATGCTATTTTCTCAATTCAAAGTCTGACGGATTTAATCAAAACCTTTTTGTAAGATAGTGTGTCTTCCTTTGGGTAGTAAACCTATTTTTATTTGAGTAGTGAGCTCTAGGCAGTGTGCCTAAATGCATGTGCATTCCCCATTCATATTTTCTTATACATTTAATAGGGTATAATCTTATGGACTAACCTCCATAGTGTTTTTTCCCCTAACAAGGTTTCCACATAAAAAATCTTGGTGTTATGTGTTCTTCTAATGTGTTGTTCATTTATGCTTTTATAGGCATGGAAAATATACCGACATACTTGATCCCGATTACTAACACCATTTCATCTTGAATAACCTTCTCAACTTATCATCACTCTTCATATCTTAATTAAATAAATAATCATTTATCTAATTTTGTCATTTTCTCTTTTTAATTAAATCAATGAATCTTATCTATTTATTTTTATTTTAATTTTAGACTGCAGGAATCGGGTAGCACGACCCCATATAAACTGCAGTGCGCCTGGTAAAAATTTTAACATGACCGGTGGTGCTGGCACAACACGCCCTCCAGTACCATGGGGGTGGGGGAGACTAGACCTCATGACCAACCTCCTGCAACAAGAAATATTTAGCCAACCGAGCTAGGGCCCCAACCCTAATCAATCTTATCTAATTAACCCTATGTCTCTATTTAATTAAATAATTCATTTTATTTGATTAAATCTCTAAAGTCGTCTTATTAAATTAAATAAATCAAACCTTATTTGATTTAATCTAACATCATCCCCTTTAATTAAATAAATCAAAATCTTTATTTAATTAGTCTCTAAATCACATTCTTCTCATTTTTATTTAAATAAACCCATAAATCTAAATCAATTAGTCACATCATCTAATCTCTCATTAAATTAATTAATCTTTGATTAGTTTAAACTTAATCCATGTCCCATCCTCTAGCTTTTTCCACTTGCACATGAAAATACATTTAATTCATTTATTAAATCTATATTTTCTCTCAACATGGAATCTTTAGAGAATATTCTTCAAAATTTGAAATCCATCCAAGTGGATTTGTCCTTCAAACAATACATTCATTCCTTCTTACATGTCCTTATGCATTGATCCAAGTGTCATTTAAGACATTCTTTTTCCCTCTTGCCTATCATTTCACTATTTTCAAATTCCACCTAATTGCATTTATGGTCACATTCATCAAAATGTGCACATCCTTTTCCCATTCACATCTTGACAAGTGGCACCTCCTCTTATTGGGTGTTGAATGATCCCACATTGCTTCATTTTGGGCATTCTTCCATCTTGTCTTTCTATAAATAAGAGGTTTCTCTCCTCATTTGATCATCCACAATTTGAGTAAACTTATTATACTCAATTTCGTCTTCAAGCACATCCATCTTCATCAATTTTATCAAGGTCTTAGCTAGGTTAAATGCAAATTTTTCATCATGGAGATCAAGTGAATCTTCAACAAAGTGGATCAACCCTTCATCATTCATCAACATTGCATCATAAGAGTTGGGAAAGGG